>VWZG01010769.1:118538-135147 GCA_013396735.1 Grallaria varia
GAAGGTTCTTTGGCCCTTTTTTTTTTTCATTTTCTTTTCCATTTGTGTTGGACAAGGGGCATTGATTGTTTTTACTTACACTTTTACATTATGACCAGAGAAGTTGTGGTATGCTGTGTAAAATGTGTGCACACAGATTTGTGAAACATGAGAATGAACTGTTAGACCCAAAAAAAGGAAGAAATGCATATAAGGACAAAGATGCTGGCAATTTTTCACACACCTTTCTGGCTTCCTGATATGTAGCAAGATCTTGCAAAGGACAGGTAAAATGTCAAAACAGAGGAATGGCTCAAAAGCAGAGCTGGTAGTTGCTCTGAAAACCTACATTAACTTTCAGTCTTGGTTGAATATAAGTCAGTGAATTGTTTTTATTTATCTCAGGCAGAACTAGTATGGATGAAGCATTTTAGAAGGTCTTTTTCTTGGCCAGGACCTGCTGTTCAACTCCAGGAGCATTGTTAATTGCTAGGAAACAACTGGCAACCTGAGATTCTCCATATATTGCAGACATTTATGTAGATAGCCCAGTCAAATCAACACATATTCTTCTACATACACACTTGTTTTGCTCATATACAGGCTTTAGAATACCTCTTTTCAAGAAAGGTTTGGCTGCCAACAAGGAATAAGTAGTTGGACTTTCCTACAGATAGTCAATAACTTCAGTGGGGACCTTACCTGTACCAGTCTTTTCATTTCCTCAAGGAATGTGCTCATCTCCATGTACTACCCCACACATTAAACAAAATATAGCATGGACTTATGAAACAACTTTTCTCTAAGCTGTGCTAAAAACATTTATGTTTACAGCTTTACACAGTGGCTTTATTGAGAAAAATCAATAAAGTTGAAATTATTTACACCAACCTACCCAGAGGCAAAATTTAATTATTTACATTCATACAGCCATAAAAAGTGCATACACAATATCCTTTAAACATCCACAGAGCAAATTATCTTCACAAGTGCAAATAAGAATTCCCCCAACAGCCAGACTAATAAAGTGCACGGAATTAGCTCAGCAAATAAATGAAACATAGCAAGACCACGCTATAGTTCTCTCAAACATTCCCTAGTCTCCATATAAACTTGACAAAAAATAAGTTATGCTGGGTTTCACTGTTCTGGATACAATCTATTTTAAAATACCTTTAAAAAAAAGAGGCCCTTATTAAAAAAACAAAAAAACAAACAAACAAACAAAACAAAAACCCCCACAACATTGTCCCTTGCTTTTGCACTATATTGAATGACTGCTGCTTTCACTTGCAGACACCCTGGCCAATAGCTGTAATAATATTCTACTTAGGTTCAGGCTGCATTCAACGTGATGGCAGCTTTTTCATATGGCTCTGAAACAAAACTTAGTGCAGAAATTAAGTTTTAAGTCTTTCAGTTGACATTAATAGAATTTGTGATTAAGAACAAGAAATTACATTATTTGATTGCATATACAGTACAGGTCACACAGGGCACAAACTGTGCTTATGTTGGGGTTTTTCCTTCACTGGCATTGGGTTATGCTCCTTGTTTACCTCAATTTCACTTCTACTGAATTTTACACTTTTAGATACTACATACCTACTGTGTATCTAGAGCAGAATAATCTTTAGCAGGAAAACATTTGTGTTAATAGGGTTTAAATAGGAAATTTCAATTTCAATGAATGGATGTTTCAATTCTTCCAAAAAGAATTTTACTCTGACTTAGAAAATGTTCAAAATGTTTCACCTTCAAGATAAATGAAAAAGTTTTCAGTGCTTAAAAATAAAATGAAGTTTCTTATTATATATTCAAGATATTATTAATGGTAATAGATGGTCTCCTATTTTTATTGACTATCCACTTTTAAGGAAAAGGATTTTATTTTATATTCACAACTAGTAGGGAGGTCAAAAAGGACATGGAAATATGTAAGAAAAATAAAATCAAGTATTCATGCTTTTAAAATTAAGACTTAAAAGAGTTTAAATTAACTTCAAAGTGATTTCAGTCAGACTTGCTCTACCTTTGTTTTCAAAATAGCTGTCACATGAACCACTTCACATTTGCCGAACAACTCATATTGCTGTTCTTAACAGAGCAGGGCAACAAAAGCTTCAGAACAGATAAAAAGAATTCAGAAGCCGTTGTGTTGTGACTCATCTACAATTGGCCCAAGGAAATACTGGTTCACACTAGATTTTCAGAGAGCAAAGCTCAGGAGAACGCTTAGCGTAACTAAGCCAAGCAGCCAGGCAATCGCAGGAGCAGCGTCTACCGCAGGGAGCACCGCTAGAGGGAAACCGCATTCACTGCAGCTGCTGCTTAGACCGTCCTACGTGAATACAAAGGAATTACAGTACTCAGTTACTTTCCAGAGTTTCACCCACTATTTTGCTTTGAAGAAGACTACACCTCGGTAATTAATAAAATAACTCTGAAACTTCAACCCAGCTTCGCCCCCATAATAGCAAATACTTGTTGACTTCAAGTACGTGGATTTAATGGATGCAATCTGACTCACAAAAAAATGAGTCTATGGCTCAAGAAATAGGCAGAACCACACAAGCCTTTACCACAGGACAGAATTTTAAAGCAAGTATTACAGGAAAAATTATGCGCACACTGTAGCACACCACAACAGTAATAAAGAGGAAAATACATTCTATTTTAAGAGACCTCTATATTTTATTAGCTTTCCAGTAATGTAGTGCCAATCAAAGCAAGATCCAGGGATGACAGAGCTAGCAACTTAAGTCTTCTGTTTATTCCTGTATAGACACAATAATACAGATCACAAAAGCAAACAGATTCTCAGTAATCCTGATGTACCTCACTTGAAGCATAGATAGACTGCTACCAACAGTAAGACAACCGAAGCTTTTCTTCCTGCTTAGTTCCAAATCTCCCCATAAATGCTACAAAAGAAGTGAATTAATCATGATGCTAGTGAGGAAAAGATGCTGGGGATGAGGCTGAGACAACTGGAGTGAGCTGTATCATGTATCACACAGACACACACATAACAATGTTAAAATAATTTGACTGCTAACTGCCTGGATGAGATTCAAACTACCTAAAGGAGAAAAAACATGAATCAAATGTGTAAGTCTTCAAATCAAGAACAGCCCCCATGTACACACCACTACCATCTCCCACCAAAAAAATCTTCCCTTTCGCTATGTTAGTAAAGAACTACAATACAGCAGACTGGAAAAGCTCATATCATCCCATTTAGCAAGTGTTCTCATGCTCTAATTGCCTCTATTACTTCATTTGAAAGGATTATTTGGAATTTTGGAATTGATTATTGTTTTCGAGGGGAGGTTGTGCCTCTTTTTTTTTTTTTTTCTTTTTTTTAAAGTATTATAGTAACAGCTTCTCCTCTAAATCTGAAAAGCAAGGAGATCAGAAAGCAGGATAAATCAGCCAGTATGTGGCAATCCAGCACCTTACAGTAATTGCACATATGTGTCTTTCAGGAAAGGATCAGAGACCACTTTCTAACAATAGCATAGCACTTTGTCCCCCTCTTTCAGAACACAGAAAATAATGCCAAATAAAGAGACTCCTCTGTCCAGCTTCAATTTGGCAGGTGAATAGACAGGTGAGTTGGAGGGGAAAAAACACCAAGACCTTGAAGCTCCATTCCCAAACATTGCATTAAAGTTATTTGGTTTTTTTTTTTTAATGCTGTTTAGGACACACAGCACAGTACAAAAACAGAAGACAGTCCTGTTACCAAAACTTTTTATTCAGATATCAAGGGCAAAGAACCGCAGCATCATCGCATGCTTGGAGGACCTAAATTTCACTGTCGATTAAAGTACCTTCCCGTGGCATGTGAATGCTTGAGGTGTCCTAAGTGCACACAGAGTTATCCTCATAGTTGCTAGACTATGACATGAACTAGCTTCAACCTGCCTCTAAAATCACAACAGTCTGTATCACAGAAATTACTTCTAACTGATTACAAAGCAGCAGGATTCCAGTCTTCTGCAGGGGGTGCAAAACTCTGCTTACACTCTTGAGATTTAGCTCTCTTTTTGAAATGCTACCCCCATTCTGAAGGTGGCCACTCTTTTTTATTATCTATATATAGAGTTTTTAAATTCTCCGTTACATATTAGCCAGTATTTGTAAGTCTACTGAGAACCACAGGTAAACTGGGAGGGAGAACATCATAACGCTTATAAATCATATTATTAACTAGTACAAACAGCAACTGAAATTTGCAAGTGGAGATCTTGTGTTTTCAGATGTTACTACTGAACTGTGTGTGCATAACCAGTAAAGCACTTTGGTCCTCTCTGCCTGAAGTGTGAAACTGTTGAGAGAAGGATGGTAAGTGGTACTTGGACCAAACACGGAAGAATCTTTTTATTTCACTTAAGGAGCTATTGAGGACGACCAAATGCTTCTGGAAAGCTGAGGGATGAGTAGTTCAGACTGTTCAATGTTAAAGGCATTTAAAAGCCTATCCACCTCAACGAGGTGTCTTTCACATGGAACAGAGTAGAGACTTCAGCTGATGTTACATTTTTAAGTCATTGACTATTCTCCCATAAATAGGAATGGTTAGCACAAGATAGTGACCACATAGCAACACAGATAGTACTACTGTGACAGAAATTCTTCCCAATATTTGATAGATAGAGCACTGGTATGTATTTTACCTATTGAAGGTAAGCCACATCTCAGTAAAGACTATACATTTTCAGGTTACATACCAGAAAACAAGAAATACCCAGTAAAAACACTTCATGGGCAAGTTCTACTGAATTAACCTATACAAGCAGAGACAGAACAGTCTCTCCAAATGCCCCCTTGTCCTTCCTTTTCTTGAGCAACAAATTACTTATTTTTAGTGCCATACTCTAAGCCTTTAATTTTCATCTTAGTATTTGCAGAATTCTTCATTTTTCCAGGACATTAGAATGCTAATGTGACCTTAAAATAAAGTAGGGGGATACTGCTGACCACATTTTACGAGGCAGATAGCAAGACAAATTTGTGCTGCCCAAAGCATCACAGCAAAAGCTTGGACTCTCTTGAATAAATGTTTTCCTTTCCTAGTGGCATCAGGATTATATATTTTCTTGCTAAAGAGCAAGTGTTGCAAAAATGAATAAAGCCTTATTGGAATTTGGAAGCCAGAACTACAATGACAACTGACTTTAAAGATTAAGACACATCTAGCAGTGAAGAGGCTGGTTAGAACTCCAGCTGCAAATAATTCATTTAACGACACTTTAACCCTTCTAGCTCCAAACCCCCTCTCACCAGTAGTCACAATGCATTCTCCCAAAAGACCTGGGACCCTGCTACAAGAAACCCACCTGAGTCATACAAGACCTATATCCACTGATGAAAATCCTCCTCACGTGCTTTACAGACACTACCAATTTCCAGTCTACTGGTAGCACTTGTTCCTTTCCGCCTGAACTGAGAAATCCAGATGAGAAAGACAAGTGGCATGTAGGCCTACAGGCAAGAGACTCCTTATTTAGCTTAAGGAGCTATCAAAGAAGGATCACAGGCTTCTGGAAAGCTGAGAGATCAAAAGTGCAGACTGAAGGATAGTTGAGGATTTACAGATAAAGATGACATCTGAGGCAAATATTGAGAACTCCTTTGAAATTCAGATCTTAAAAAAGTCACAGCTTTCATGTCAGCTAAGGAGCATGTAAAGGAAAAAATGCCCTGGGAGAAGAAGAGAGAATGATAAAGTTAAGCACATTGTTTAAACACACACATATCTCTCTGTCCTCAGAGCTCCCAATAGCAAACAGTGTCTAAGATCCAAAATTATGCCATTCCTCTTCCCAGACAATTCTCAAGTCACTTAATTTCATATGTATACATTTGTAAAAACTCTCCTTGTTTCTATTCATGTCTAATTCTAATATTGCTAAAATCAGATAGTAATGCACCAGACGATTAATTGGAAGGAGTCATCCTAAAACAGCAACAGACCAGGAGAAAGAGAAAAGAGAGAGCAAGCAGATCTCTTCCCACAGGAAGTAGACTTAGCCCTGGAAAGGTACCACTGGCATTTGGGGGTCTCCTTTTCTTGCCCAAGACACAGAAAAGTTAATGCTCACTTTCAGAAGAGCAGAGCTCTGACAGCAACATCAGCACACAAATCATGAACTGAACACAAGGAAGGAGTGACTTTGTAGCTCCTGAGATCAATTGATACCTGTGCGTGTTCATCAGCCGTCTTGGTTACAAGGGTTATCAATCCTTGTGCTCCACAGTTAAATTAGTAGTAAGTAGCCAGCATTGTAAACTTTTTAAAGAAATAAGAAAATCTAGTGGCATCAGGATTATATATTAGTTCAAGCTGTTTCAAGGACATTTAAGTAATAAAGTTGTTTGACTCTCAAACACGTTGGCCTCTGGCTAAGCTGTGAAAACAGTAAAATTTGATTAATGGCATAAGCTGGTCACAAACATCTCTCTATAATATCTGTTTCTTTCCACTTTCCATGGAAAACTTAGTGACAAGTATACTTTGTTTTCCACTGCAAGTCTCAAAATACATCCTCTTTCTCTGAGAACAGGTTATTTCTGTGCTGCCATTTTGAAGATGCACACACAAAAACCCCAAACCCACAAACTCCCACAGGCTCTTTATTTCCTTCTCCAGCTGACTGTTAGAAAAGGAGGTAGTGATTATTACAGGGATGGGTAGATTGTACACAGCTCTCTCCCTATATATTTTTCCCCATGATGTCTTTATATCTAGCTGGTGAACAGCTGGTGTGCTGCAATATTGAGGAAACCAATATTTCTCTAATTTCTATCGTTCACAAGAGCACTGTGAGAATTAATCCATGCATATTTAGAAAGCATTCAGATCCTATGCTGAACAAATGCTGTAACACTACCAACATTTATATAGTCCATACCATCAGCAAATATATAATTTGAAAATGATCACAGCAGCAGAGCATTTAAATTCTTTTTAAAATGTGAATCGACATATTCTACAAGCAGTGCAAGACAAACACCACAGTAACTAGAAGAGACCATCAAGTCCCAAGTGCCAATCAGCTGAGAAAAGTCGATTCCTAGGACAGCACCAAAGTGCCATTGACACAGCTATACAGGGCAAGAGTTTTAATCTCCCTATAATTCCCTTGATTTCAGGAGGAATAAGCACTCCTCTCAAGAAGGGGGTTTGGCTGGAGAGAGGTGTTGAGTTTTTTGCTTTCTTTTAAAATGAAAGTGGATAAGGTATTTTAGGATGATTCATTAAGATTTAGATTCCCACTGCAGAACCACTGAGGAAAACCAAACGCCATCACTTAGCTGATCATACACACAAGAATATTACTTATATGGTGAAGTAAGGGTTTGATGGGTTATTCAAGGCAAAAGCCAAGCCTGGAGAATAAGGATTAGATCTCAGAAGACTCCTGTTCCTAAATCTTAGAAGTTTTGTTCTGCTTTTTGATTTGTTTAACCTGTAGTGCTAATGGATGCTTTAGATCACTGGTTGTAAACTACTCCCTCTCACTGCTTTGTGAGCTTTTATCAAGTGGAGCATTTCCAACCAGGAGCCTGGGAAGGAGCTGGATGGCTTGTGTGAAACCTGAATTGCTTGAGTGACAAGAGATTTTCCCCAGTCACCAGCCTGGGGTTTATCGCTGAATGGTTAAAGAAACTTTTAATACAGAAGAACACTTAGAAAAAACGTAATTTGGATGCTCCAGGTCTGTCAGTTTTTCTCACAACTTGAGCCTTAACATCTAATTCTCTCCCATCCCTTCAGTGGTGACAAGCTATGAAATCACTGCAGCATCTAGAAGACAAGCAGTAACTTTGATGTGTGCCCTGCCATCCATGTAGCCTATACTGAAAGGTGAAAGAGAAAGATGACAAAAAGAAGGAAACAAGCTTGAAACCAAGCTTGCCTAGTGGCCCTTCAAACAACCACAACCACCACCACCACACCCAAATTAGCACAAGCCCCAGCCCAAGCCTTTGGAGCACTTCACACCTTGGGATACAAACTCAGTCACTCCTCCCCATTCCTGCCCAGATCTGCCCATCCCCAGGGCTGCACTGCATGTCAGCAGTGCCCCCATGGAGCAGCCACCGTAAGCCCTTCGCACGGCCCACGGCCACATATCCCTGATCCCCGAAGCCAGGCTGGCCCCTCTCTTTGCTAGGAAGAGACTCCAGGGTTTCTCTCTCACTTGCTCCTTTTTTTTTTTTTTTCTTTAAGGAAGAGAAGGAAATTAGTTCTGACCCTTTTTCACTGCAAAGATTAATTAACGGTATCTTGAAGTGACAGCAGTTCAGTTTTAACAAATGCACGTGCACAAAGTCAATGACAGCTTGATTTTCAGAGGTGCTGAATAGGAACCATATAGCACATCACCCTGGAAAATCAGATGGAAAGCCACATAAATTTAAATTCACAATGAATAACAGAGCACTGCTATATCTCATCACCAATTTTACTGGAAGAAATGCATTTATAGATGCATCATCTCTCATTGACTCCCAAGTCCAGTTTTAAAAGTTGCTAAACATTTGTATAATGCAAAGCTAAACATTTATATAATGCTTAATAGCAAAAAGGTAACTGAAATTTTACCTATTAACCAAGCCATTTGTACAAGCCTGCAGGCAACTGGGTCACACTGAATATCCCTTAATGTCACTGTCATAATTTCAAGCAGGTACAGAGTGAAAAAAAGTGCCAAGTACTGCTGAGATGAGTTGGAATTAATGGACTTCTAATTTCTCATTCAACATCACTAGCATCACAAAGCAAAACAGCTTCTAGCTTTATACTGATGCTGACTTTAATGAGGTATCAAATGCAGACACATGGTTTCATTCAAAGAACAATAAAAAGAGTATTTCTATCAGAACACCAATCTAGAACAACCATCTGGATCAGGAAATGTAGTCTTTTATATTTATAGTCAAATAAGCAATAGCCACATAGTCAAAAATGATGCACAAAACATATGTTCTCTCACCAACACAAAGAAATATTCCTTCAGAATATAAAAAAATGCAATGTGAAAGTGCACCTATCCTGTGAATTTTCTCTTGCATAAGCCACAGCTGATTATCTGCTGAAGAATGCTAGATGCTAGAATACACATACATTAAGATGAATATTTACACTGTATGCAAACACGTTTGCAGAACAAGAATTGGATCACAGAGGTGCTGCCACAGCATAGATAACATTTGGCATCTAAGGAATACAAAGAATGGGAGGCATTCTTGGTTTAGTGAATAAATTGGCAACATCAGCAGAAGGAAGAGAAAACCCCTTAAGGCAAATCTGACAATGTCCTTGGTGTTTGGACCAAAAATTGCCCCCCAAAAGCAGTTCTGCATGGAATGTTTTAAATCCAAAGCTGAATAGGGGTGAAGTACTCGCACTATGCCTTCTTTGCTGTGGTATTCAACGGCAAGGCCTGCCCTCAGGCCTTCAAAGTTTCTGGCATAAATTCATGGGACCACAAAGGTCTCATGCATCCAAATGTACTGAGAGGACTGGCCACTGTCGGTGCAAGAACACCTTCAATCACCTTTGAAAGGCAGCAGTCACAGAAGGAAATCCCAAAGTGACAAAAATATTTTTAAAACCTTGCCTTGTTTTGAGCAGCGAGTTGGACTGCAGATCTCCAGAAAGTGCTTTCCAACCTAAGTTGTTCTATGAAAACATTTTAGTTTGTTGGCAATCAGAAGTTTTTACTTTCACTGACTGGGAAAGGAAATAATTTCAGAATATGTTAAACACTGAGACATTGTTTAAAAAGAAAAGTCAAAATATTTTTATATTAGATGTCATAATATTTTTATGCTTGCATTTCCTTTTTCATAAATACTTGCCAAGTTCAGCCTAAATTGACAAATAGATGCAGTCAACATAAATCTGCATGTTTAAGCTAATAAACTGTTCAAATGAAAACACTTAATCTAGTTGTACTTGGCAGCTGCCTCCAGCAATACTACTGCTGAAAAAAAAACCCCAAAGTATTTGTGAGAAAAACCTCTATTCAGAGAAACTGCATACAAAATTAACTCCTTCAGGCAAAGTCCAGGGACTAATGTCCCTTTTAACCAGGATTTATTAAGCTAAAGTACTGAACAACACATAAAACTATTCTTAGCATCAGACATGGAAACCACCAACCTCAAGTCTGTACCATCACCCAGGAATACTGTCCTGATTATTTCAGGTCCATGAGCTTGAGCTGACCACCAGCTTTGCTGTACAATGAGCAGGACATTCCGCAACACACTAAAGGCAGCTGCCTTTTCTGCCTAAGTTATTCTTTTGGACTCTACTCTTAAAACAGTAAGAATGCTCACAATATATTCTCTTACAGAATGATCCCTAAAGAAACAGGTAGATTTTGCATATAAGTGTTAGTAAAGAAAGAGAGCTTGCCCTTATCAAACTGATTTTGATTCTTACTATCTTCATACCAAGACAATTGTCAAAAATGCTCCCTCTACTCCCCATCTGTGTTCATGGAAGAAATGGCTGCTATGGGCCAATCATGGGCGCCACACCACAGTCCAGCACAGAGGAAATCAAGTCTGCCCCAAACAGATAACCATTCTAAGCCAACCACATTCTCTCTCGGTGCCTCTCATTCACAGCAGTGATTCAGTTCAAGTCCTCCTCACTCACAGTTACTAGACATGAACAGCTCAATGTCCAGGGGCTCTCAGCAGGAGGAAGCCTGGAGACCTCCATTTCTCCACATGCGCCCATGCAGAGAAATGGGCTGTATCTCCAGCACACCTGATCTGACAGCTTTCCACTGGGGGGTGGGGAAAAAAAAAAAGGCATGAGGACACATTTCTCCTGCAGTGTCCTCACATGAACAAACACTGTGAACAACTTATAAAGTCAAATAGCAAGACTGTACAGAGAAATGCCTAAACTTCTTTACCAAGGGTTTGTTTGCAGCAGTTTTCAATTTTTTTCCTGACAGTGTGAACCCCTTTATTAACAAAACATGATTAAGCAAATATCCACAGCTAGTACAGGAGGCATTTATTTTGTTATGCCCAGAATTAATGTGCATTCAAGGAAAAATAATTTTTTGTGGCTGCAAAATTGCCACTAACGTTACACAAACTTTTCTGGTTTTAGGCCAGAACCCCTGCTATGTCTCTTATATTCAGTTTCATGAAGGCAAGAACTACAGCTAAAACTAATTCTCTGAATAGGTCTAGCACCACCTTTTGTCTCTGTTATTTGGAGTGAAATTCTAGCATAAGGCTGGGTTCAGTGTGGCTTTCATTAATGCAAAGGTTTCCGCTCACCACCACTCAGGAGCAAAGAAATCATGTGCATGTGCGTGGGAAGGCATAGTAGGGAGATGCAAAGCATAAACAGTTTATTTTTCCAATGTGCTGATCCTGAAAATTTGTCTTCCACCTCTCCTCCTTCTCTAGTTTTAGTATACCTTATGTTCACAATAGATCTGCAACAGAACCACAACTGGTCAGAAAAGCCCTCCCCTTGCAGTCTCTCTCATTCATAAATGACAGATTAAAGCACCTCAGCAAATTACTACAGATTGGCAAGGCTCAGAGAGGCTTTTATTCCATTATGAATCTTTAAAATAACAGAAATATTTGGGAGCTACATTTGTATTTATGACAACTGAGATATCCATGAAACTTAATCATAGGCAGTCTTAAGATGCAAAAATAGGTCCAGAATTTCTTGCAAAGAAATGCACAAAACTAGGACAAAGGAATACCTTGAAAATACATGGATAACAACCTTTTCTTTTGCTGATACTTTCATGGGGAATGACCCTGAGCCAACGCTACACAGCATATCAATCAGCTGGACATTAGCCACCTGAACAGTTTAAATTGCACTCTAACCAAGGTATATCAATGCAAAGACATTAATTACTGTCAATTATATTCAAAGTTAAAAATTATCAGAAACTGTCAACTACCTTTTAATTGCAAATTATTTTAGAATTTTCTTTTCACTTTCTCCACTCACCTATCCTGTCAAAAGAATTAAATTCATCAAATAATAAGAGGGAAAAAAATGTATTTTTTAAAGGCTCAGAGAGAAAAAATCTGAGCATTACAGATAGACTGCATGAGCCTTTGGGAACATTCTAAATGTATTCAAACTTGCAAAACTCAAACACATAGAGTTATTTCCAGCTGACACCTTACACTATCCTGTCACTACAGATAAATAAGAGGTATAAGAAGAAATGACCTCAAAGAGCTTTGTACTTAAAAAGGCATAGACTAAATCAGAGGCATTTCTTGTTTTCTTACAGAGGCATTACCGAACAGGGAGATAGAGGAGTCTGAAGTCCCCACAGTCATATTTCTCTGGATTAACAGATTAACAGTTTTTTCCAACATTACAACAATATTTAGAAACATCTTGCAAAATATTATGCCTCTTTGTAACGGATGTTTATCAAAAGTAAATGGTTGTTTATCACTCTAAGCACAAGTGGCTTATTTCTCTAGTGCCATTAGTCTTATTTTTCCCCACAGATAATGGTTGGTAACGTCAAGGTACAGTTATCATCACAAAGAAATATGACAAATATGTTGGAAGGTTCCAGTACATTCTTCAGAGTTGACTGACCTGAATTAGTTCTTTCTCAGATTCTCCTCTAATTCCTAACAGTTACTGGGGAAAATGAGGGGGCAATCTGGTTCCAAAGTTATTTCTCTCGTTGTCTATGTGTCACTTTCATTTCTATGAGTTTTGTCTCTGACTCTTTTCCTGCAAGATTTGTGAGAAATCACTAATCTTACCATGCTGAAAAAGCCTGACCAGGAAAGGAACTGTGCAATGGTGTGAACATAAGCTTAGTGTATACATGCAACTCTGGGGAGGCTATGTAGATCTGGACGAGCCAGTTTGTCTTCAGCTTGTGTATTGCTGGAACTAAATTAATCCCATCTATAGTATCTTTGTGACCCAGAAATATGAATCTTGTCCGGAAGGAGTGAGTTAGCTAGGGACCCTACCAAAAGACTGGAAAGTTTATATTAAAGTAATCATGAGAACAGCCTATTCTGAAAGCAACATAAGTGAGCTGATGGTAAATAGGACTCATTCAGCCAGCCTTATATCAGCCTCTATAAACAATAAAGCATCTCCCTGACAAAAGTCACAAGTGGTGTCTGCTCAGCAGTGAACACAGCTCAAACATCTTGTACTCATGAGCAGTTTAAAAACTCACAAGGGGAAAAAAAGTACAATATAAAAGCACAATAAGAAACTTGCATTTGAACATCTGAAACAGCTACAAAATTAGAAGCCTTCTGCTACCCCACCCCATGCTTTTCCTCTTCACCAGAAGAAGGCTTCCATGCAGAGCAAGTTACACAAGATAGAGCAGCTAGTCCAAAGGACTCAGAAATTGATAGTATGACAAAAAAGGACACAAAATGAAACCCCAGTCGCTGGAAAGATCCTGTGTCCACAGATGCCTTGCATTCAAACCGAGAAGTAAAATCTCAGTCAAATCCATTGTGATCAGCTGCCACAATGTCCTAAAGAAAGAGATACAATCTTAGAGAAACAGAATCTAACACTTGCAGAAGTTTTAGGATTACACTTTCAAATAGACTTGGAAAGAAAATGGGACATGAGTATCACTATGAAGTTTGAGAGGCAGTTCTGCAACCTGGAAGAGCCACTGGCGTGAGTTGCAGCTGAAGAGACCAGAGCAAATAGAAAGGCTTCAACATTTTGACTAAACATAGATGATTTATTTGTCCTTACATGGATAGCGAGAAGGAAGGGATACGCTACAGGATGAAGAAACAGTTTGGAACACCCAACTCTATACGTTAAGAATGTACCATTTCTTCATCCAGGCTGCCCAGCTTGCTAAGATTCAAGCAAACTGGTTTTGCTTAGCATCTGATTTTGTCAGGTGAAATGAGACTAAGGCTTAAAAAGAGTACACTGAGGTACCTTGTTCTAGTCTACCTGTGCTGCCCAAAGATTAATACAACTCATTCTATTATGCTTACTGGACCAAAGAAATCTAAAAGTTAGAAGAATAGCAGTAGGCCGTAAATCAAGACTAGGTAGACATCTCAATAGGCAAAAAAGGCCTGAAGCCAAGGGTTTTTGCAAGCTTCAGTTAGCAGGTCAATAACAATGGAAAGTAGAAAGGTCATAGCGAAGAAGAAGGGCCAAAGACCCTCAACGTGAGGCTGAAGGCCGGATCTACCACCAAAAAGCCTTGCCAAAAGATGATGTCAGGAGACTCCGCCCCAGACCCCACCTTAACTCCACCTGTTATGAATATGATGATTAGATGTTCTAATGTATGAATATGCATGATAAGATGATGTAATCATGTGTGTAGACCCTATAAATTACTTTGCTTTCACTGATGCCTTTAGGCAAGTTTGTCCAGTGCGAACTGGCTTGTCTCCAGCACTGTTAATAAATACCTTGCGGCTAAAAGATACAAAATTCTCTCAGCAGTTTCTTTCATATCGAGGTTTTTTTCGGCATCACAGGACACAGGAATGAAAGCTGCTTCTGCCTTCTATACCAACACAAATTCAAGATTTAGATAAAACCTGGAGAGTTCAGTCAAGAGTCATATACTAAACTGATGTAATTGTGATGCTTTGCACAACATGAGTTTTATCTTTAGAAATTCCTTCAGGCATAGCAAATAAGTCTGGTAAGATTGAGCCATGTGGTCAGGCATTATTGTCCGTAGTTCACATTAAGTAAATACACTTATCAATGTATTATTTAGGGATTTCTTAAAACCACTAATAAAGAAAAATGCTTGCAATTTGGACAAGCTGTCAAAGTCATTCCATGAGTGACTACACAGAAACTGTCTACTCTGGACAAAATCCAGAACAATTCGCTGTCAATATTCATAATAAACATGGCACAAATAGTAGGAAATGTAATATTTTTCACCCATTTATGGTTTGAATGACCATTTCAATAAAATTCTAATTTGCAGATATAAAATGGCTGAAATATTTACCTTCAATGAGAAAAATAACCAAAGACCCTTTAATTTGGGGATTTTTTTTTTGTTTGTTTCAGATCTTTTTTTTTCTGAGGTATTCACTTCTGTGTAATACCTTTTCACACTTTTGCATGTGTGTCCTAACAATATTGCATAATTTTAGAAAAGCAAACTTGCTTATGTGGTGTTTAATCCCAACAAACATAATAAGAGCAGTAACGTGCTATTAACATAGACTTCCTCACAGAACAGCCAAAATTTCCAGTTCTAGAACTGACTGTCAACCCCATTTCAAGATATGCTCCTTGACTGCTCCCAGCATCGTTCCATCATTTTTATGTGATGTTTACATCCACCCCCCTAAATTTAATCTCTTTCTTTCTTCTGCTATTATGTTCTGTTTTGATTAGATTTTTGTCTACTAGTAATAGCAAGGTACTTATATAACAGTTGTATAAATGTGACTAGCTCCTTATGAGAAAACAAAAGTGCATTAATTTTACTGGAGCTGGAAGGCATGGTCTCTCAACTGCTTATCTCCAGTTCCACAGGTAATCATCTAAATGAAGATTCTGCTTGCAAGGCTCTGCCACTTCTCAGAAAGCTCTCTGTGTGTAGCACTTGATCTCACACCATAGCATTCAACAGCAAGGTTGTCAAAAGAAAGAACTTTTATATATGTATTGAAGGTGTCGAATAGGCTTATGATGACATAAGGGCAGAAATCTCAGGTTAGTGAGATATTTAGTAATATTCAAGACCTCATTGGACAAGGCCCTGCAGACTGACCTAATCAAAGCTACTTCACGTAACATCCCAGATGAAAGGCTCAGTATCTTCCTTCCAAGTTCAATTATTCACAATTCCCTTGTCTCTTGGAATCATGGAATGGTTTGGGTTAGAAGGGACCTTAGAGATCATCTAGTTGTAGCCCCTCTGCCATGGACAGGCACACCTTCCACTAGACCAGGTGGCTCAAAGCACCACCAAACCTGGCCTTGAACACTTTCAGAATTCACAACTTCCCTGGGCGACCTATTCCAGTGTCTCACCACTCTCACAGTAAATAATTTCTTTCTAATATCCAATCTAAACCTGTTCTCTTTCAGCTTAAAGCCTTTCCTCCTTATCTTATCCGTACACACACTCGTAAAAAGTCCTTCTCCTTCTTTCTTGTAGGGCCCTTCAGGTACCAGAAACCCACAATTCGGTTACCCCAGAAACTTCTCTTCTCCAGGTTGTACAGACCCAATAACTCAGCCTTTCTTCATAAGAGAGGTATTCCAGCCCTCTAACCATCTTCATGGCCCTCCTCTGGACTTGCTCCCGCAAGTGTTATGTCCCTCCTGTGCTGGGGCCCTCCGAGCTGGATGCAGCACTCTAGTATGGGATCTTGTGAGAGTGGAGCAGGTGGCAGAATCACCTCCCTCAGCCTGCTGACCTCAGTTCTTTTGATGCAGCCCAGAACACGATTGGCTTTCCTGGCTGCAAATGCACATTGCCACCTCATATCCAGCCTCTCATCCACCATCACCCCCAAGTCCCCCTCAGCAAGGCTGCTCTCAATCTGTTCATCTCCCAGACAATACTGATACTAATCATAGAATCATAGAATT
>VWZG01010770.1:0-82593 GCA_013396735.1 Grallaria varia
GCCTAGCCATGATGATGATCACAAAAGATCATCACGAGCAGAACTCTCCTCCAAGATTTGTGGAGTCTTTCTTCATGGTCTTGCTGCAAAATATCCACTGTATATTCTCTGATAGTTCCAGTGAATTAAGTGCCGTTTTGGACAAATGGCAAATACGGCAGACAGCAAAAAAGATGAAGCATGCATCTTTATATAAAGCTTCATTTAATGTCCTTTGAAACCAATATAAAGCCTTGCATTGACGTCAGTGAGCTTTCAGTCAGACTCCTATAACTGTAAATGTAAATTCAAGCTTTCTAGTAGTAGAACTCATGTAATAAAACCCATTTCTGATGTATTGAGAGGCGCAATCAGGCTCCCTTTTGATCACCCACAGCAATCTCCTTCTGTGGGTTTTAAAGCATGTTATCAAGAGAGGAAAATATCAGCCTCAAATTACAAGTGAGAAAGAAGAGGCAAGAGGAGACAAAGTGATTAGCAAGGCTGGTTAGTACGTCAGTACTGAAATAAAAATATAGCACACGCTTCCCGACACCAAACTGAGCTCTTATTAGATAAGTCACACTGATAAGAGGATCTAGTTTGTTACTGAGATAGCAAACAATCCTTCCTCTTTATCTTCCTAGGCAGAGCTTTCAGAAGGAATGAGCTTCAAAAGCTCTCAAAACAAATTCCAATCAATACAGAGGTTAAAAAAAACACAACTGACCAAGCAAGAGGACTCCCTGAAAAGTCATTTAAAAATATGAAATGGTCCAAAGCCCCTATAAAAGTCTTATGTGACTTCTGGATTGTTCAAAATCCAGCTCAGTCCACAGTGAAGTTTCATATAGGAGCCTTCCCTTCAACCTGGTGAAGGTTCATGACAGCTATAGTTTGGGCATCCCCTGGCTCATTTCTCCTCCTGGGCTTGGGCTCGCTGACTAGATGACAGCTTCCATGATATAACATCATCTTACTTTTTCCTGAATTGGTGATCTCCATGTCTCATAACGTGTTCCCCCAACAGAATGTGACCCCCCCCATTCCAACTACCTAGCAATGTAGGGTAGCCATGGCTCCAGTTTGCACACAGAGGTTAACTAGAAGTCAGAGGGGGCAATAGTTCTGTGCCTGCCCAGCTGTGGAGTCATCCATCCCCGTGTTCATCTCCCCAGCAGTTAGTGGGCTTGCTCTACCCTTCTGTCACCATAAATCTATCATTGGGCTACTCAGCTATGGCACTGTGCGGCACCACATTGGGGGAAATGCTCAGGGTCTGCTGGGGCCCTGCAAGCCCTCAAAATGGGGAAGGGGGAAAAAAAATTTAGTTTCACAATTGAAATTTTCCATTGCTGCGGTCAGGAATAACACCAGGTGCTGAGCTTACACAGTGCACAGATATAAAAGGAGTAAAGCCTGATCAATTTGTCAGGTGAAGCAATCACATAATTATTCACGTTTTGTTTTTTTAAAATCAGATTCATTCTAAAAAAACCACCCATCTAATATTTTACATAATTTCCCGTGCTCAAAACCTACAGCACTGTCTTGCACCACTGACAATGATTTGCAATAGTTTGCTTTCCCTAAATTTCAACGGACAGCACGAAGATAGTAATATCAGATTGCTTGCCAGAAATCCTCATCATTTATGCAGAGAAAAGCCTGATGAATTAATCACTCTTTATTAAAACACTGAAGAGGGAAGGAAAATGGAGATACGCAGGCACTCCAAAAGAGACTGTAGGGAAATATTGTTTTTAATACAAAGGATTGGCTCACAATGCAGTGTTCAAAATCAGAAGGACTTTAAAACTGTTTTCTATTTCTGCTAGCAGAGCAGTCGCAGTCAGGAGAGCTGGAGCCCACCGCTGCTTGTGCATCAGCAGCAAGCCTATTTATGTGAGCTGCCAGGCACTAATGTACACAAAATCACAGTGTACACAGTTTGTAAACAGGCAGACAATGCTGTAGTGCCAGGGACATGCACGCACACCCTCCAGCTCCTGTCTGAGAGGGGTGGGAAATGCCATGTGCTGAACTACCTGAACTTTGCATTCAGAAGCACCTCCACAAGTTGAATCTAAAGCTGTCAGATGAATGTTTGCTCAAATGTGTCCCTGCACATTGGTGTGACGTCCTGTGGCAGGTTTGGTTAGGCTCAAGCACTTGGTATTACCTATGCCTCCCTGCTGAAGCACCACAACTCCTGTCCTCTCTCCC
The DNA here is from genome assembly GCA_013396735.1 of Grallaria varia. Classification (NCBI taxonomy): domain Eukaryota; kingdom Metazoa; phylum Chordata; class Aves; order Passeriformes; family Formicariidae; genus Grallaria; species Grallaria varia. Next base: position 2,206 of record VWZG01010770.1, read on the forward strand.
TCCCCCAGCCCTGGGAGAACAACGGCTGCCTCATCGCAGTGTGCTGCATTCAAAGGCAGAATGAGTGAGGGGGTTTTGCTTTAATCACTTCCTGGCTTAATTCTTATCTTTCTGTCTTTTCTTGTTTGGTAGCCAGTGTTACACTCTTTTTATAACCTCTCTTGCTGGAGGATGAAGGCAGCATCCCAAGCCCTCCTGTAATTTTCTCCTGCTACCCTCCAAGAGCCCAGGTTCTGCAAGAGGACATGAGGCACTGCCATGCTGTTCATTGTTTGTCATGTCATTCTTTAATATTTCACATACAGATCCCAAAGCAGCAGTGCATTTTTCTGTGTCACAGGACATATACCACATGGCCAAGCTACTGCTACAGTTAATCTGTCCCCAATATTCTCTGTTTCTCTAAGGTGCTGTTATATTTAATCCTAAAATCCCATCCCACTTCTTAGGTGTTCCATATTTCTCTAGAGGACCACAAGCAACAGCTCTCCTCTGTGTCAGAGGAAAATGTTCCTTTAAATTTTGAGCTGTGCCTTGCCCCAGAGGGTATCTCAGATTGCTCAGAGACCTGTCTGGGAGCTTCACTGGCATAAAACACATGAGATCCTTTATGCAGACGGTATCTGAGGTAACACTGTCTTAAGGAGGTCAAAATCGTAAGTATTTTAAAAGATGCTATTGAGATGCAGCTAGTGATCTGAAAAAGACTGGAGAGCCAGGCTGTGTCCCTTTCTTGCTTGGTGATGGAGCCTGTTCACTCCTCACAGTTGAACAGTTTTTCCATTAAAACAAAAAATATAAAAGGCGTGTCTATTTATTTGCCGGAGCACTTGCATAAGAACTGCCTGGAGCAATACGAGGACAGTATCTCCACAGAATTTACTAATAATGCATAATATAGATACATCATTCCCCTGTGACTTGTTAAGAGGGCTGGGAGTGGACGAGGCTGAGACTGCCCTTCTTGATGTCCAGGTGGGAAAGGGAGCTTTGCCTACTGGAAAGGCTTGAGAATCACTGCCAGAGTGGTCTGTGATTTAATGTTAGGAAAAACTGTATCCCTTCATTAAATGTACTTGGACTAGATTTTATGTAAGAAAAACCTTACTCATTCTTATGTCACTAATCCACACACCTCATAATTTGCACAGGGTAGGAGGAGGAGAGGAAAAGTGTCACACTACTGCTTGCCAGCCACAACACAACACTGATTTCTCACTACTCAGATTTCATTTATTTTCTGCAAGACAACAGCAGAGTGTTTACTAATATACAGAAACCCCCACATTTACCCTGTAGGCATTTATTTCCTTTGTTCATCAATAACTGCTACGTCTAACTAGATGTCTGTGCACAGGCAGATGCAGAGACACAGCTTTTTTTTGACATGCTACATTTTAATGGTTGTAATGAAATGTAAGTATGCCATTAGCTGCTATTAGGGACATCATCCCTAATTTCTGTGTGGTTGAAGCTCAGGCGCTTCACAGATCAGTACGCTGTGTCTTAACATATTCTAGAGACTAGTCAGTCTCCCTCTGCATACCTGTGCCTTCCTTACTCTTGAAAAGACAGCACAGTCATTTTCTCCTCCGTTCATCCATCCTTCCCTCTACCCACAAACAATTCAGAGGCATTGAGTAATTCAGTCACTGCTTTCTCAGAGCTGCCTCCTAACCCAACCCTCTGTGAGAGCGTACTTCTGAATGCCTTTGAGGAAGTCAGGGAGCCTGAATGCACAAAGTGTAGGGTCTCTTAATCAGTAGAAATACACACATATCAAGCCCCACATACCCCAACACATCAGATTAACAGAGTTATACTCAGGGATTTTGTAGGCTTCCACTTCCTGAAGAAATGGATGTTTTAATCGCTCACTGGCAGCACCGAAAGAGTGCCTCTGCATAAGCAGAAAAAGCAAATTAATTAGTTGCTAAGACCTTTCCCAGGGTCCACATTACCCTCAGATGTAATTGTTTCATCTGCTGGTTTCTGGCTTTGTGGTTTTCCTTAACAACTCCCGATTCTCTTGGTCCTTTTTTTCTAGGAACACTGCATTTTTCATACGCAGGCATATCAAGGCCAAATGGTAACATCCACTCTATTCCAAGTTATTGCTCCAGAAGTACACCCCCGTGTTATGAAAGTGTCCCAGAACCCACAAATCTGTCTTTTTCCTCCTTAATCAGGCCCTACAAGACTTTTGGACTACAAACAACAAGAAGGAACTGAACAAACACATCCACCAAGCAAGCCAAAACAGAAATATTTTCCAAACTGTTTCTAAATGTTATCATCCCTGGAAAATTTGGTACTAAATATACTGTGGAAAGTAAAAGATAATATCTTGACCTTGCTATCCCATCACTTTGGTGGGAGAGCCTCCCTGCCTCTTCAGTAAAGAGCAGCCCACCACCCAAATTTTGCTTTAGTGACCTCCCCCACACAGGGCTCCCTCTAATCAGTCTCTGCCTCACCCATCCAGCAGTGGGAAATGCCCATACCATCGGCCCTGACAGATCCTGTTCACAGCAGCGCTTTAACACAATACAGACAATGGCACATGTGGAGCCAGAGGCACCCTCGGCTTCTCAGCTGGCAACAAACAGCAGGATCTCCTCCCAAAAGGAGAGGGAAAGAGGATGATGAGGACTCCTCACTCTGTGGTCACACTCTATTGTAACCCTCCATGAAAACATGGTTTAAGTTCAGGGGAACTTCACCCTGCATATTTCCTGTTCTATCTCCACAAAGCAGGGGAAAATGTGGACTTGGGATCATAAGAACCTGAAGAAAGATGACAAGTGCTCCCAGCTCTGCCTAGCCACAGCCAGAAATGCATGTTTTGGAAGAGAATAAGCCAGTTTGGAGACCCTCCTGAGGAAGCCAGCTCTTTGTTTCTTGGAAACAGGGCACTGGTGTATAATCCAAACCCCAAACCCAGACACCTGTGAGTAGTCCACACCTCTCTGTCAGGTGTTTCACTGCAGCCCTTGCTTCAGCCACTCCTAGCAATGAATGAATGAAAACTGACACCAGGTTTCATGAGCTTTAGCTGTGCTGTGATTCACACTTTCCTGCAATTATTCTAATTGAATGATTTCTAATTGTTATATTTTGATCCTATTACACCTAATCAGATAAGACACAGGTTTATGATGAGACTGTTCTTTACACCAGTTCATGACTATTTAGTTCTGTGACACACAACATTTTAAAAATTTTAATTCCCATTTAATTTCCACTTTATTCCTGACACATTTATAATGAAAGGCTAGATTCCTGTTTGCATTTGGGTCTCCCAGTCTGCAGGCCTGGGGAACACAGCCCCCTGAGAGCAAAGGCAGCACAGGAGCCACGTCTCACCATCCTTGTGTTATCAAGGCTCAAGTCAGGAGTGTCTCAAGTCAGGCAAACTCACCACAGGAACAAGAGGTTGAGCACATGGTAACAGAGACTTGGGTAATTCACTATTGGCACTTTATACACACAAAATGATATCCCACCCTCCCTGAGCACCTCTCTTGGCACAGAAAATCATTGGGAACATCAGGATCTCTTGGGAGCCTCACCATTATCTTAGGATGAACATTTATCACAGTATTTGGTGCAGACATTTTCAGGCAAAGTACAGATGGCCAAGGTTCAGGACTGCTTCCAAATCACCTTTTAAGCTCTGCATAACAATTCCATCAATCCATCATTTCCTCGTATAGAAATTTTCATTTACAACTGCCCATTTCCACCCTTTCCAAACAGTTAGAAAATGTTATTCCTTGAGCAATCTTGGTCGTAACCTACATCTTCTTAACCAAGTATCCCCTTTGGGATCAACAAGGGACAGATGTGGAGAGAGGATTGTGGTTCTGCTTATTATTCGGTAAGCTACTTATTCTTTAAATATATTTACTTCTTTTGAGCTATTTAATTCAACTCTTTCTCACCCCAAATTTCATGCCACTAAGAAACTATGCAGTCCTGCTTGGCAGCAATTACTTGGCCCCAGTTTGCTTCAGGATTTATGAAACTGCTTCTATAGATTCTGGCAGCAGATTTGTTTGTTATTTTTATGGAGTACTCATAGACTTCAAGTGATCACTGTGGGCAAGAGAGTTACTGCTAAAAAACTTCCTTCACGCTGGCAGTAGCTCAGTTTTCCTGCCCAAGCACACAGACCAAGTACAGCAATGCCTTTAAACTGAAACTGTAAACACTGAACTGCTAGTCATTAAATTTCTCTACATATTAAAAAAAAACCCACAAACCAAACCAAAAACAAACAAAAAGAAAAGGCCCCACATATTTTAATGGTGGACTGCAAGTTTCAGCTTACACTTGAGTTTTAGTGATGTTGAAATCCATTCACTACTGATACCTGTAGCATATGAGAAATGTATCTCTGAGCTTTTGGAAAGTACCTGGCTGGACTGGATTTGACAAGTGACCTGACAACACAAATGGACTTATCCTGTCACCCTTCTGCTGAGCCACATAGTCACCAGAAGCTACAGAGTTTGTACTCAAACCTAACACTAAATCAGTTTCTCAAGTAGAAACCATGCTGTCCATTAGGGAGGGAGGAGACCACAGGAGCATGGTGCTTAAGAAGCTGAATTTGTCAGGTTGGAGTAGCTTAGAAGTAAGGCATTTACTTCTTTCCAACTTAGTTAAATTAAGATATTCAATGGAATTTCAAAACCCAATATTGCTATCAGGATTGTAATGCAGTAAGCATATAAAAACCCCAATACAATTAAGGTAAAAACATAAAATAATTACATTAAATAATTATCCCCTTAGTTGCATTCAAAAAGAAATCCTTTAAAGCCTTACTGAGTAAGCTCGAAATAAAATTAGTCAATCGGCCAGATAGTATGTGATTAGGAGGACAGAAAGCAGACTGGCTAATTGTTTGTGGAGGGTTATTCCTGTGGCATTCAACTTCAGGGTCAGGTAAGGAGAAGATTACATACGAACAAAGATGAGTAAGTGCAAAATAAACAGCACAAACTAACAGTAGTGGGAAAAATACGCTGTCAGTGGTTTGAGGTGAGTCAAATTCTGAGCATGACCGATGGTCACCGTCATCCATAGAGTCAGGGACTATAAGCAAGTAGTAAAAAGCTGGTGCTAAGTATGGCAGGGCTTAACAGTTTGGGATTATACATAATAATTTTCAGAAAAATACACAGATTTTGGCTTGAACTGCCAACATTACTGAGTAATTTTAAAAGCATGGGTAAAGATAGGCAGACATATTTTGTAATAACTCTAACACTGTGATTTTGATAACTAGATTGGAATTTGAACTTTTACTGATTTATTTTTTGGGTTAGAGCGGAGCTGACAAGGAAGAAAAAAGGACCACCTTTTCTGAGAAATAGTGTGTTCTGCCTCAAACAGGGTAATCAAGCAGTCGAAACATAATAAGAAGGGGCAGTTTAATTAAAAAAAAAAAAAAAGGTTTTTTCTTTCTTTATGAATTGGCTTGACATTTCCATTTACAGAACATAGACAGAACCTGGAGAGAGGAGCAAGAGGACCAGGTCTGTGGAAAGGTTATCAAAGCTTCCAACGCCCTTGAAAGCTTCAGCTTCAGGCAGCATCTGCAGGGCTTTTCAAATCAGTGGTTTAAGAGCATTTCACTCTGCAGGACCTTAGATAGTCTGGAGACTTCAGCCCCAAGGCAGTAAAAAGAAAACAAGATGTTTAAAAGGGGGTTTATTCACTGGTTACCCAGTCTTTGTTAGAGGACATGGAGCTGTAATGGTCGCAGCACCAGACTGACTCTCAAGCTGCATCTTTTCCCACAACTGAGTCTCACTGGGGTGAGACGTCTCCTTGAGAGCAAAGGATGCCAGTGACATCTTTGCTGGGTCACCAGCCTGACAGGTCAGACACCTCGGCCGGACCCTCCACGTTCCCGGTTTCCAAACTTGTGTTTGTTCATCTTTGCCATGCTGAATATTAGGACAAGTTCTAACTGCAGTCTTCAAGAAACCATACACATTTTTCCTGAGGCCACTGTTCAACATTCCCATGCAGAAAATCCCATGGCACAAAGACTATGTCTCTTAGTTCCTTAAAAATTCACGCAAAATGCTAATTGCAAGGATGCTGTTGTGGAAATTGGATTGCTAAACGCTGTAATCACAAGTCTGTAAAAATTTTACTAGCAATGTTCAAAAAACATTATAAACTTCTAAAAGATAATTGAGAGGAGTCAACCCTAGTATCACCCATGCGAAACTAAAACTGTGAAAACAAGACATAAATTTCTGAAATTTACATTTTAATAGAGAGATGTTGCTGGAAAACTATTTTATTAAATAAAATAATACCTTTTACCTCATCAATGGAATTATCTGCATGAAGTGTAAAAAATGTCCCTAACAGCTGTCCTGCAAACAACAAGCGGATGCTTTTAAAAGAAATAAGAGGTAGACTACCAACTAAAGAATATATTTATGAATTATCAAGGTATTAAAATCTCTTTGAGGCATAATTTGCTTGCTTCTAACTCAGCCTTAGATGGCATGTTCTTCACAAGATTACGGTTTCATCATAATTATGAACCATTTTGTTCTTTCTGGCACATTTTCAGGTGATTTTCTTACATTGTATTGCAGGTCTTTGTATCAGCTTCTACTGCTTGTTCTCTTTCATCACAGAGAAAGCAACTTCAACATGATGCTTTCTTCCTTTCATGGTTCTCTCAGCTACATTAAACATCAAGCCTCCTTTAATTCAGCACTAATCATCCCTAGTGAATACCCAAACCTTTCTGCTGCACCTCTGAATAACCTAACATAATTATTCACAAAGGCATGGGGGGGCATAGAGATGAAAAGACAACAGGAACATTTTTTTCTCTCAGGGTGAATTAGGTGCTCTGAATTATAAAAGCCATGTGTTGCCTCTATCTCTAGCCTAGTGTTCGGGCATACCTTGATTTCTTACTAGCCTCTTGCAATGGGAAAAATATGCTTTCCCTTCAGCTCAGAACAAGCACAGCATTTCAGACAAAGCTGTTGGCCCAGCCAAGCTGAACAAGTCAACCATGCAAAGCAAGAGAACTTTGGTATTCCCTGCTTCTTGAACTGCTCTTTGGCAATTCAAAGCGCTGTATTGACTTCAGTTGCATAATGCTGTTTCACAAACTTTCTAATGTTCCTGCTCTAATGATAAGCATTCCTATTCTATTACCACCTGCAGCATGTCAAGGGCTTTCAGGGTGAACCCAGAGAAATGCACCACGGTGAGAGGGGGAACAGGTGGCCTTTAAGGTCCCTTCCAACCCAAACCATTCTGTGGTTCCATGATTTGCTGCTTAGGCCACATCTTCTCTTGAAGGGCTTCCAACCTAACTTTTTCAATTCACATTTCCTATGAGGAGAACTGAGCCTGAGATGTAAGCAATTCCCTCCCCTCATTCTAGAGATGAGAATGGGAATTAAGACCACACTTCAGCACATAAATACATGCCTGTCCAGAAAGAGAACCAGACACAAGCAAACCTCCTGTGAAATTAGCTGCAAGGTGAGATCTTGGAGATGAGGTGAGATCTGATCAGTCCCTGCTGTAATCCGTGCACTGACTAGTGGTCACCCTTGGGTCAGGATGTCTTTCAAAAAGGGCCTGAAGGAGATCACATCCCTCAGAGTGTGAGGACAGCGTTGCTACAGCTAGAGCACCACCAGTGGCAGCACGATTTGCTCGTTGTTTCCTTGGAGTTGACAGTTTTCAGGGCCCCCAGCTGGGCTGGACCCTCACTGGATCCAACACTGAATGTCCAGCTCAAACACATCTCAGGTCAAGAGCAAACAAGGAATTGCATTTCTTATGACTACAAACTTTAAACTCCCTTAAGTCCTTCTCTTACATTTTCAGGATATCAGCTGAAGGCTTTTGCCAGTAAATATAGCTGAGTGCTTCTAGACTGAGTGTCCCAGAGGGGATCAGACAAACAAACATTAGGAAGGAAGAACAGAAATACCCACATGGAGTATGTTGTAAGAAACTGTTATCTAGAAGGGAAGCTTCCCTTTCCTTGAAGTCTGGTAGGCTGAACAGACTGAAGTAGTTTGGGAAAGCCTGAAAACTCTGGGGAGCCTAAGTCAATTTTTTTTTTAAGATCTTTCATGTGCATAAGAATAGGTCATTATTTTCTATAAAGAGAACTTCACCTTCACATTAAGACCCAATTCAAGGATACGTGTCTATTTGGGGCTCCCCTTTGCAACCACAGTCTTGGTAGAACAAATGCATTGCCAACACCTGCCAGGCAAGCGTTGTCTGCCATTGACATGGACATTTTTCTTTTCCAACCACTGCCCCACAAAGTCTGTTTTAGCAGCAGCATGACTGCAGAGCCCATGCTGTGGGACCAGTTGCCTGAAGACAACACAAACAGGACACAGGAGCCTCTTTCTGTTCTTCCTCTCCCACCATAGCCAGGCTGGACCCTTCTCCTATCTGGCTCTAACCACAAGTGAAATCTTGGACTTGCCTGGAAGAGCAGCAGCCACATTTCAGGATGTCAGCACACTACTCTGACATCATTAACAGGTCTGGGTCATATTCGTGACACAAGTAGTGGATGCTGGGCACCAGTGGTCCTGCTGGTGACCCACAGCAGCCCTGGTGAGGCACTTCCAAACCCTCATGGTGCTTTGAAGACTGTAAAACAAACAAGGCAGGCAGACAAAGCTCCCCTCTCACATTTACTATTTGGTACTATTATTCAGTAAAAAATAGTGACATTCCTTATTAAAAGAAACACCATAATTTCAAAAACTACCTGCACTTTGCCACTTAAAAAATGGCTCATTTAAAGATGACCAAAAAGTTTTGAGGAAATCAAAGCACTTCTTTCCAACAGCAACTTTATTTCATTTTAGATACGCATTCAGAAGATGAAGTCCTTTTTCAGGATAATTGAACAGTTTCATTGCTAAAAATGTCACTGATACTCTCTGACCTTATAAAAAAGTTTTCTTACCAATTATTTTATAAACAAAAACCTCAGTAGAATTATGCATTCCATGCAGTGCATTGGTGTTAATGAAATTAATCATTTTCCTAATGAGTAAAATCAAAACATCTTATTCCAAAAATTCTCATCATTTTGAGTTGAGAGAATTACCTAAGAACATAATGAAAATAAAGAAAAACAGCTTCAGATGTGCACAAAAGGGTGCTCAGCCTTGGCACCTATCCAGCATGGAAAATTTTACCCCTAAATAGCTCAGGTTCAGTAAAGTTATAAGGAACTGAAACCTGAGCCTTCTTGTGATAAGTACAAGGAAACCACAGTGAGACTAACAGAGCCAGCAGGGTGATGACAAAGTGCCCAAGTCCTCTCCATGAGGTGACAGAATTTAACCTTCATGGCAAATGGGCTGCAGGGAAGCCAAAATGGTTCTCATGTGGGCAAAACTGCCAATAGGCTGGACATCCAGCCTTCTATCCCAGCATTAGGATTCCACTTGGACCCAGCCAGCTTTCAGACAGATAGACCCAGGCCTTTCCTGGGAAGCTGGGGATCCAGGATATTCTCAAACCCTTGGCATACAATGACTCCATTGCCTTTTGCAGGTATCCAGTCCCAACCTGACTCTCCCTACGGCCCAGAGAAGGGAGTAAGGTGGACTTTTGGCCACAAAGAAACTCCCTGTCTATATAGTCACTGTTTCTATCTTTTTGAACCAGGCCAGTACCTTAAACAAATACACGAAGCAAAACTAGTGGCTTGCTCCAGAGCAGCTCCCAGGACCCATTTCTTTCCCTGTTCAGCAGTTCATCTCAAGAGGTCCAGCTATTAAATGCCACAGGTGATGTTCCAAATTCTCCTCCACCTGGCAAAGATCCATTAAAGATTGTCAGAGATTGTCCCTCAAACCTGAGTGAGGAGGAACTCTCACTTTGGTGCCCAATTTTCCATGTATGCCATCCTCTCCTTCACATCACCCTTACTTTTCAAAAAAGTGGTTATGTCTTTTCCACCCTCCAATCATTAAAAGCCTGATTTTTTTTTCTTTCACCTTAAAGGTGAAAATGGAAGCAAAGAATATCATCTCCAGCTGCAACAGAAAGGAGAATTTTAAAAGGCAAAACATCAATATACTGTGAGTGTAGATCATGTGCCTTGAGTGCTACTGAAGGCACCTGGCAGACAGAAACAAAATAGGAGAGGCTGAAGAAATAAAAGTACTATCACATACCTCCTTGGGATCTTAGAATGATCCAAAATCCTTTTGCCCAGTTTCTCCATACATGACCCTAATTCTGACAGATTGCACCAAGTCATGGCTGCTCTGCTTCCTTACACATAATGTGTGGTCATCCTAGCGAAAGCAAGGCAAAGGTAGTAGGAGTTTATTTTCTTAATTCCCCAGTGCTTTATCCAGACACATCCAGCCCAGCCACCTCAGGAATTCAGCTGGAAGTGCCATTAGGTTGAGCGGCCCCTGGACTGGACAGCTTGCAAGAAGCAGTTCCTTGCAAAGTGGTCAGTGGAGAAGGGCTCAGCTCTAGAGATGCCTGCCTTGAGATGGGCTGGTGCTCATCAGGCAGCCACAACTGGCTGTCAGAATTCAGCCCGCACATTCCCACTGCATCAGGGTGTGCTGCAAGATGCTGCTGTCTAACCCTGCAGTCTTCAAAGCCAACACGATACACACAGTTAAAATGAAGAAAATAGTTGAGGAAAGAATTCCTAGCTTTCAATAGACATTATTATTGTGTCCCTAAACCAGATCTCCTGCTTTCAGAATAGTTTGTGACCTGCACACCACATGGGTGCAGAAGACTAGATTGCCCTTGAGCAGCCAAAGCAGTGCTTGCCCTGCACTACTTTCCCTGGCTTTGCACAACCTTCCTCGCTCCTGTAACACCGGGTAGGCACCACTCTGCATCCTCATGCACTGTGCAGATGCTGCCCTAAGCAGGAACATTTCCTGAGCTACTGACAGACTCCCACATTGCCTTTCTTGTCTGTGTAGTCCCTGACTCCAGGCTCCTACCATGAGGATTTCACTGAGCGCTGCTAAAGATGCAGGTGCAGTTTTCAAGAGGATCTCACATGTATTTCCAGAGAAAATTTCTGCAAAGACAGCTTAGACTGAAGTCACTGAGGACAGCAAGGAAACACAAATCTGGATTGTTAATAGCACTCACTATAGCCTGTGGAAAAGCTTTCTGCAGGTGTCCAAGAGGAAAGGGGAAAAAGAGAGGGAGAAGCACGGGCCCTTCGCCTAACAGTGCTCTGTGAATTACATCTGGCTACAAAGCAGAGGCTGTAGCAGTATAAAGTCATGCCAGCTTTGTGCAGTGGGGTGAGAGAGTGTGGCTCCCACCACACAGGTGCTTGTCACAGGTGCTGCACAGGTAAAGGTCACTGGCACAGGCAGCAGCCCCAAGGCCCTCTCAGCCACAGTAAATTCTGGTGTGATGGTTCACTGCTTGCCAGCAGTGGTTAACAGTCAGATTCAATGACCTTAGAGGTCTTATCCAACCTTAACAATTCTACAACTGCCTGCACTGCAAGACCTGCCAAACCAGTGCTCTTGCTCAGCCTAAAATCAGGGTTGCACAGATATCTGGGTATACACCAGCAGTCTCCCAAAATGCTGCAAAGCCCCTCATGCCCTGAGTCATCTGTGCCATTGATGGGCAGCCCAGCCAAATGGAAGTCCCTTTGAGGCTGTGCTGGAAGCTCATCTTTTCCAAATACGTCAAAAACAGAAGGCCAGGGCTGGATGCAGGTTTGCTGAGATCAGGGCTATTCTGGGGCAGACAGGCTATGTGCTGCTGATAGGGAGGATTAATGAGCCAGGCTGTTCACCCGTTGCAATTAGAAACAACACTACAACTATTTTGGTGCCAAAACAGCTTACCAGCCCCTTCTGTACCTCCACATAATCGTGGCTTTGTTAAATATAGGATGGTATGTGATACTCTATGTCTGGAGCAAAGGTGCAGAGGACCATTTGCTAATGCTCATACAGCAGAGAAAAGGGTTTAGTGAAGGGCACTAAGACGACTTCGTGGAAACTAAAATGGCTCTGGCGTTTTCAGCACATATAGGACAGCCGGACACAATGAGGACCTAATTTGCTCCAGCTGCAAGGAGCAGGGCCTCAGCATCTGAAGCTGCAGCTAATCATCACATTTATCAGCAACCAGCTGAAGTTTTAAGAAATGGCTTTGTAATATCAGTAAAGTAAGAGGAATTCTATCGCCTGGGCTCTGTTCCTCACTCTGACCTGTGACCGCAGACATTGCTCTCATCTGCCCCAGCCACAAAATAGGAGAGACAACACCCATCTAAAGGATGAGGTCTTGCCTCCTGCTTCCACATGGCTTGTTATTTACAAGTATGGGTGATACTTAGAGGCAGTGAGGACTGCCAAAGAAACCCAGTCCTCTCATATCCAACATACTATGTTTCATATATACCCTATGGAGCTGTAAACTTTTTAATCAGCCTAGATTCCCTGACAAAGGTTATGTATTCATGACTGCAAAGACATCCTCAACATTCAGGGTAGGAAACAGACTCTCTTCAAACTTTCTGCAATTTTTACTGATGCTTCATGGGCCAAGGGAGATGGAAGCAATAGCTCACCCAGCACACTAGTTTCACTTCCAGGGGCTGTCACAGACCCCAGCCCAGAAGAGTTTCTCCATAGGCTGCACTCCAGTTGGACTCCACACTATGACCTGATAGTCACCACAGCCCTCATCACTCAAGAAGCAAAGCTGAAAACCAAGGAGGGTTTGAGAAGGGGCATAAAGCATCAGTGTGCTCCTCGGCACCTGTTTGCCTCACATGGGGAATGAATTCCTACAAGCTGCTATCAGTAAATACACAAGTTTGGTCTCAAGTGTTGAGGTGTTACAAGAGACAGCAAAGCATTTTGAGGCAGATGCACAACACCGCATCAAACCTGGATGCCTTGAAAAGAACTTTAAAATGGAAGCTATCAGGGCAAAGCTTGGTTCAGAACTGTCAGACCTTGTTCAGACCTCTGAAAACCTGAAAGGCTTCAGCCAAGCTCCTCAGCCAACTGCCAATATCTCAGTTTTCCACATCAGCATCCCCTTCCATTACCCCAATGGATTTTGACAAATGACCTGAACATGCCCTCGGGGGAGCTGCTATCATGCCTCTGAGTAGACATTTGCACCTGCATGTGTCCTGGACCAGAGAGAGATCTTACAATGCAGCAGGTCTCTATTCAGAGTCCCTGCATCACAGATAAACCTCTGCCCATCCTTATAGCAACTTACTACTCTGCTCTACAATGTGATCTTCTTTAAATGCTCCACTGGTGTCAGCCAGAAGTGCAACTTGATATGAAACCCACAAGTGCCAGACAGCTCCTTCATCTCTCCATGACAAATAAATTTCATGATAAATCCATGCTCTCCAATGTCACCTCTTATATATAGACAATCAAAAAAGCTAAGGTACTGAAGTGTGAAGACAAGGCATATGAGTCAAATTATATTTAACCTCTGGTTGAGTGATTTTATCTATCAGAAATAGTTTGTTACATTTTTAACTTTACTCCCTGATTCACATTATGGTTTTTCTTTTCCAAAATATTTCTGTACTGCACTGAACTCTTCCCCTCCAAGATACAGCCATTCTTATCCTCAGGAATAAACCTTTAGGTTATTTTTCCTCATCACTGAAATGAACTTAGCCCTGAGGCAGGAGCTCACAGGCTCTCTGCTCAATCTGAAAAACTCATGTCTCAGCCTGGGAAGATGCTGTACAGATAGGCATCTCACCATGGAGGATTTAAGCCAGACTGGATCCAGCCAAATTTAACAGGACCTCAGATAGTTTCCAAGGCCAGGAACTGCATCTCTCCTTACTCTGGGATACTGGCTCCATAAGGATGCAAAAAGCAGAGCAGTTGGTGAGTCAACAGCAGAATTTCTGGCTTCACATATGGTAAGTTCTGCTATGGCTCATGGCACACCATGACAAGCCTTCCCACCTTGGGCTCTGGGAGAGGTGCTGCCTGGATAATAACCAAATCAAACCAGAAGCCCATCAGAGTCATTCGAAACATTCATCCTTCTGCAATATGCCTTAAAAATGACTGACTTTAAGTTGCCTTCCTCCAGTCTGAGGAGTGAGAAGACTGGAAAATGTGCAGAAGACAGCTAAAGCAAGACAAGAAAGGAGCCTGCTCCTCCAGCTCATGCTCCACAGGGACAAGGGCCCAACAGAAGAAGTGGAGATAGTGGAGGAAAGCAACCCTGCAGCAGAAGGAGCACTGGACTGAGCAGAGAGATTAATATTGCACCCAGCAGTGCGAGGATGACAGGGACTGTCAGCACCCAGGACCAGTCCTGGGAACACGGCAGGCTTAAACTTTGTTGCCAGCAGCTGAATGTTCATGGAGAAAACAATTGGTTCCAATTATCATCTACTGACCTCAGGCTGTGCTCAAACCATTTGAAATCAGCTTATCAGAAACCTTCTCTGTGGTACCTACAGGAACATTGGGCAAACAGGCCACAGGAGAGCAGATACCTGCTAATGAGACAGCCATCTTATCTCTCTCTGATTACCTCCTTAACTTAGTCAAGAGATAATACACTTTATTTCTGCCCTCCCTACTGAATCAGCATCTTCAGTTCCCAGAGGCTTTCCTGCTGCTGGTAGCACATGCACGAGGAGTCAGCCAGCTTCACCATGGCTAAGTAGGACTGCAAGCCAAAACACTCCCCCATCTGCTTGGCCTTTTTCTACACCCCTTGTGGCTCCCATCTCAGTCTCTCCAGCTCCTGCCTGTGCTTTTGCACACAACTCCCTACAACAAGTTCTTGGCAGATCTTGTCACCATAAGGTACCAACGTGCTTCCCACATGATTGTTTCAGCTCAGAACAATCCTAGCCTGGACCTATGAAGCATGTAGCAGGCGGATCTTTTGTGCATTTTTCCCCAAAACATGGTGGCATATTTGTGAAATGTAAAGCCATAGGAAGCCTCAGCAAGTCATCTGCCAAGCCAAAAAGGGGGATTCAGTTAGCCCTGGTGTGATCAAGAAGAACAGTGCACATGAGCACCTTAGCACAGAAAGCTAAACCATCTCCTGGACTCTGGAAGTCAAACCCTTAAAATCAGGATAGCTTTCAAGATGGTTAAACGTTTTCTGCTTTAACAGAGCTTTACAGCAGGTCTTAACAGTCTCACACACTGATAGCTGACCATTTGTAAAGAGAAAATAAATTCACCACCAAGAGGAACGCTTGCTCCCAACACACTGCCTTGCTTTGCAGGTTGGATCTCGGGGACCCACTCACAGGAACAGCATCTTGAGGGCAATGTTCTCAGAAAGAAACACTCAGGAGAGAAATGGAAAATAAGATATGACAGAACCAATTTTCCGGGACCATGCCTATTTTAGCACACCTTGCACACAATGCTGACGCCAAGCAGAAGAAAAGCAGGTCCTGTCCTCATCAATGCCCATGTGTGCAACAAAGGCTACTGAATGGTTTTCCCATTTCTTTTTAGTCAGGCCTCATCTTGGAGCAGCTGGAGGGGATGTTGCAGCCAGCAGTGAGAGCAGGGGAGGGGTGATCAGGCCTCAAACTCTGATCTTAAAGTCAGAATGAAGCTTTCTGGATGTTCCTGTGCTAAAGCAACACCAATGCCTGCTTAAACCGCTTCACAACTGTGGCCCCCACCCCTTCAGCCTTGCTCCCTCTCAGAAATGAGGGCAAATTGGGGTGGATGGTGGTTTTTTTTTTTGTTTTGTTTTGTTTGAGGTTTTTTTTGTTTGTTTTTTTCCTGGCTAGGACCCTGTGATGCTCAGGCAGGGGTTTTCTACTGACACACAGGCATGTATTTGGAGTGCATCATATCCAGTACCAGAAAAGGAGGCACTCCCAACACATATGCACAGCTCCTGGGTGGTCTAACAATCATACAAACCCTAACTGCATTTCGCCTGCACTTAGCATAAAGGTATTAAACCATTGTTCATGAGTTTCAAGAAATTATGCTTGAAAATAATCAGCATTTCCCTCCAACCTATCCTCCTGTGAAACAATTCCTAGGCTGCTATTTCCCAGCTTGGCTTCCATGTGACATAACTCTCTGGAGGTCCTCTCCTTCAACCCAGCTCCAGCCCACCAAGGGAATGGGTCTGCACAAAGGAGGTTTTTGATGAGCCCATCTCCACTGTCAACAGACCCACAGCAAATCTGCTCATTCATAACCTTGCATTGCCCTGCCCCATCATTTCCAAGATCATCACACTGAAGAACAAAATCAGGCATTGCTTCTCACTGTGACAAGAACACGGGCTTGACATATCCATGCACAGGGGAGCAGCTGCATTGCTCAGCCTTACTGAGGCTAACACTTTGGATCCTCTGCTGCCAGGAACTTACTCAAGGCTGCTCAGGCTGCTCCTTGACCAAGACAAAACTAAACACAAGTACTTACATGACTGGAAACTTCATCCTAAACCATGGCAGCATGTGGCAGGCAAGGCTGAACCAGGGAGGACGCTAGGAGTCATGCTGGTGCTGCATACCCTTCCTCCCTCTGGAGATGTTCACAACAGGCCATTTAGAACAGGAACAAGGAAAGCAGTAACATGGAAGATCAGTTTTGAATGAAGTCCTCCTTCCCTTCATCCTGAGTCCCACACAGATAGCTTGCATGCTCCCCTTGCTGAATAACCTGTTTCCCTGACAGAGCACCAGCACTATTACACAGCATTTATAGCCAAAAACGCAGGCTGCAAGGACCAAGTTTTGAGCCAGCCCTCAGCCCTGCTGCGGCTGCTTTTGCTTCTCTGCTAAGAAACAAAGAGATTTCCTAACCATCTCCCTCCTATCAAACAACCGGCACCTGTAGTTCATGGAGAACAGCTGGAAGAGATTGTGCCCAAACACAAGGAAAGGGGGGAGGGAGCGAAGCAGAACATCTTTGCTACAGGACCTCCTTCCTTCCCAAAGCACAAGGCTCCCAACCAGCAAGTGGTACCTCCTCTGTCCAGCCACTCTCTCCTTAGCCTCAGGAGTGGTCCTGGGCAACACTCACTGCTGAGGGCATTTTCAGCAAAAGGACCAATAATCATAATAGAAAAAAAAATTTTTTTAGAAAAAAATCAACTCCAGTAGAAAAATAATTTAATAAAGGGATAAGTTTCAAGAAAATATCTGATAGTAACAACATTTTAAGTAAAATGTCCACAAAAATATACATGTCTAATGTGATTATACATTAAGTTTTCCAACAGGTCCTGTTTTACACTTGGTTCAGTCCATCTAGGAAAAGCCTTACTGCTATCAAGACTTCCTGGGATAGATCAGTTTGCACAACAGAATCATATGATAAATATTTTCTAAACTCATTGTAGGCTCAGACAAATAAACTTTGGAATTGGTTAACAGTCCAAAAGAGATCAGGTTATACCGTATCATTAAGAATTAAAAAAAAAAAAAAGTAAATACAAAGAAGGAAAGCAAAAGTCAGCCACCCAAGGGACACTGTCAGGCAGAAACATCAGCCTACAATACATAGCACACAACACTGACAAGGCTGAAAAAGCAGGGGGATGAAGGGAAGATGGGCAAGAGAGAGGAAAACCCCAGGAGGAGGATTCCCAGGAACTGTGGAACTACTAAACAAGGGGGCTATAGAGAGGCTGGGGAAAAGCACACACGGGATCAACATATTTCTAGGAACCAGACAATTTTGTAACATAGAAGATAAGCTAATTACAGGAATATGGAAGGGAATCAGTGGAGAATGTTTATTTCTTATTTTTTAAAATGGCTACTGAACTGCAGAAATAACAGGTTTGTTCCAAAGAGCCCTCACCAATAGTGCTAATTCAGCCAAACAGAAGAGAAAAATCTGGTTACAGAAACTGAAAGATGCAAGAGTACAGAAGAAAGTAAAGAAAACATGTTCCACTAGCAGAGGACAGGAATGAAACACTGAAGAGGAGATGCCAAACAAGAGATATCTATTTTGTCAAAGGAAGATGTACAATGCCACAAAAAAAATAAACAAAAAGGAACAAAACAAAAACCCCATTCCATAAAAGGAAAATGGAAAATTGCTAAAGAAATAAAAGGACACACATTTTCCAAAAGATTTTTTGTTTTATAATCAAATTTTTTACATAGACAACTGAACACACTAATATTTTGTGCGAAAAATATTTTTAAATAAACTTCTTTTTGTACATTCTGATATACATATGTAACAAGGTTTATGGCACTGTAACCAGGATCAAAATCATATAAAGGAACGAAATAATTGCTCTCATTTATCCTTTCTGAACCAAGCTGGCTGCTGTTGCACTATTAGACTAAAAATTATTGTTAATGAGCAGCCAACTCTAATTGGTTTAACACTCAAAACAAAGCCCAAATTATTATTGCACAAGAAGCCAGTGAAGGCATATGGCATAGAATGATCGAAGTCCCTTACTGTTAAAACCTTACACCCTAAAATAGAAAAATAGAATTGGAACATGAAACGCGCCAAATAAACTTTTTTTTTTTTCTTCTATAGTTTGAGTCAGGAGTGTGAAAAGTGCCTTGCAGACTTTTTAAGCTGCTCTGATTTCCTTTGCATTGGTGAGCATTTTGCTGGGTTATCTTTAGCAAAGCCTTCGCAAAATGAAGGCCCTTATGTTTCAGGGAGGTTTTTTTCGGCTTTGTTTTAGCTGTTTGTGTTTTGTCTTCAACTTAGGTTTCTTCAGTCTATGAACCTGCACAGACTACTTAGCCATAAACTCTATAAGTAGCTGGAGAGGTGGGAAAAATAAAAATTACAAGAACAAAAGCCCAATATTTCTTCTTCTTAATTTTTTGATTTTTAAAAAGTACTCCTTTTGCTCTGAAGCCTCCCTGCTTTGCCACTGTCTGAGAAGGAAATCACAACAGCATCCCAAACCTGGCAAAGTTCTGGGATCTTTTAAAAACCTTTCCTTACAAAAAAAGTGTTTTATTCACAAAAAGTTTGCCACAAAACTGCCCTTGAAAGCTAAAAAGAAAAACCCACAAGCCACCCATCACTCCCCCAAATCAGTTGAAGAATAGGTTGACCCTTTCATTGACCGGCTCCTCGCAGCTTCCCCATCACACAACAGTCTCTACGCCGATCAACTTTGGTGTGAGGATTCGCGGTGTGACACCGTTGTTTAGATCTTCCTCAAACTCCAGTAACTGCCCCATAAAGTTAAGGTTAGGGGAAATGATTGGTCGTTTGCCTTTTACAAATTTATAGGCATCCGTCATGGTCATGCGTGTGTGCTTCATTAAGTATGCGATAACTATGGTGGCAGATCGGGAGACACCAGCTTGGCAGTGAATGAGGAGACCTTTTCCACATTGATGAGCTTCCTCTGGAAAAGGGAAAGACAGAAGAATGTGAGATTTTTGCCATTTTGTAAATTAGGACAAGCTCAGGGCAATTAAGAGTAACTTAATGCAAAAAGTCCTTTGATTTAATTACAAGCACAGCAGCATCTCCTCTCTTTCCCCTCCTCTGAGATTTTAGTTACTGAATGGGAAACATCCAGTCCTGTCTGACACTGGAAGTCCTCACATCCACTTTTATCTCTTTAGTAGATGAACCATACAGTGAGTGTGCTGCCACGGAGCATTTATTTGGGAGGTCAAGGCCCATCACGAAGCATGTCAGGCTTTATTTCCACCTCTGCCACTGCATTACAAGTGGCATCTCAATCTCTCAGTCTTTCAAAGTGGGCCACCATCTTTAAAAAAAAAAAAAAAAGGTGCTTTCAGATGCAGTTCATAACAATACAGCCACTTCAAAGCCCTGCTCCTTGAAGCTTTTACAAAGCTACTCTTCAAATGAGCTTCGGTGGCGCGCCTTGAAAAAGCAGGAGCTGGATACACACGCTCTCCACCAAGATACATCACTGAGAGGGAGGTAACCTGGGCAGGATTTAGGGAGGACAGAGTCCTTGTAACCACCTGTTAACAGGACAGGTGAAAGAGGAGAGTCACTACCACACCATCTTCATCTCCCACAGCTTGCTTTTAAAACAGCAGATAAAACTTTCAAGATGTGACACTTTAATCTACTTCTTTTGTTTTAATTCACAGGAGGAGCGTGAATTTATTTTGCAAGTTTTGGCATGAATCCAACCCCATCAAGAGTACAGTTCATCCCACCCCACATGTTCAACCTGTACTGTGAAAGCACAAATGAAGCCAACTTCCCTCTAGACATTTTTGGCAGTTAGTATTTCAGAAAGCTGAAACTCTCCAATGCATTTTGACACACTTACACAGAGAGTTTCTGATGATTTCACTTCCTATGGTTTTAGTCTTAGCTAAACCTGGGGGTCAGTTGTGGTTTTTTCAAGACATATTTAAAGGAACATAGGCCAACAATCTGCTATTCAAACATTTCCAAATCTTCTCAAATGCTATTTAAAGTTTACCTAGAGGAAGAGAAAGCTTTGACTAGTTATTTCCCCAGCTGGCTAAATTTGCTATGGAGAAGAACTCTCAATGGAGAAACATTTGTTTATTAAAAACAAAGACAGACCCCCAAGCTGTAATTATTAAAAAAGGAAAGTAAAATGTGTTTTGAAACACTTTATAAACCTTTTCAGAGCAAAGCTGTTTTCTCTGTCCTTGGTAAGGTCACAAGCCAAACACTATCTTTCCATGGTTTTGAGAGCTCTAATCCTTCAGTTCATAGGGATGCTGGGCGCAGAAGTCTCCTTCCTACCCACAAAGGACTTGAACAGAGCTTTGCAGTCTCTTTATGTAAGTTTAGCCTATTTGTATGTTGCCATCTTGTTGAAGATGTTATGGGATTCCTTGACACAGCGTTTTTCCCTGAGGATCAAGACAAGGTTCCCTCTCCCCTACCCCTCACCCAAAATGGGGTATTCATCTTCCCATGCACAAAGTAATCAGCAGCCTGGGGAGCTGATAGCACTACTGGTAGAGCTGGGGCTGGGTTAGGAACACTAGGGAAAATTTGGTTTAGAGATTAGTAGAGATTCTTTGGTCCTTCACACTGTAGAGAACAAGAACTTCATGTAGAAGCTCCCAGCGGTAAGACTCATAAAAAAAAATAAATAATAATAATAGAATAATAAGTAAGAATGCTGCTCTCCATCAGAACTGCGGCATAATCAGTGATTTCTCTACTCACCTTCCCTAAAGTAGCACAGTTATAGACTGCACATTTCAGCACATCACAACCCCCTCCCCATCTGAGCACAGCCAGGGGAGGCTCATAAGCCATCTGCTTCAGAGCTGCCAGCCCTGCCCAGGCACATGGCAGGGGCAGACGGGCTCAGAACAACATGCTGAGCTTGGACCTCCTGCCCTGGGACCAAATCTCGCACCTGGAGCCCAATCCTTGCTGAGCATGAGAGCGCCTCCACCGAGCCAGCACAAGCAGGCTTGAGTTTCAGGAGACATAAACCCACTCTCTGACTCAAGGGCCATAAACACTGATGGTCTGAGGGCAGGGAGGAACATGGCTCTGCATCCACTTCAGTATAGGGCCAGTCAAGGATCTAAGCTGTGATGCAGCACAGAAACACTTCCCTTGTCTAGTCCTCTACTATCCAGCCTGAAGTACTGGTAAAGAGATTAGTCCAGCCTTAGCACAAGAAAATAAAATTATATGTCAATGACCCCCTCGGCATATTTCAGAAGACCTCCCAGGACACGTACTTGTGCTGGGGAAGCAGAGGTGACATTCACTATGCCACAAAAGCAGCATCGACAAAGAGGGGAAAGGGAAGGTCCTTGAAAGCTTTCAGTATCACATGCTGCAGTCCTCTCTGACCAGCCTTGTTTAAAGTGGCCATCTGGCTTTAGCCTAGCTGACAAACCAGACCTGAGTGCGGCCCTAAACTTGGCTGAGGGCTGTCCCGTTGGATGATTGCAATGTGGGCAATGTTGCTGGGTCATTTCTTCAGCAATCTCTGCAACAAGCTATGTGTCTGTGGTGAACTCTCTCATACAGCCTACAGGGCTTAGAGGCTTATTAATGCAAGTTTTCATCACGATCCACTCAACAACACATACACTTTGAAGCTATAAATCTATTAGTGGAACAAGTCAAGTGTGAAAGTTTGTCAGTTTTCTCATTAAGTTAGGAAAGACTGAGCCATCATTAAGAATAGTTAGTATGAAAAACTGGCTGTAAGCCACTGTGGAAACTAGGAATGAAAAGAAATCAAGAGGAGAGAATGACAAAAGTCTCAGTTTTCTGGGGTTTCCTGAATTTAGAAGCCTGGAGGTAGGCATCACTATCAATGGATAAAAATTGTAACCCCAGGCTACTTAGCTAGATATGCCAGAGATGAGAAAGAAAAGAAATATGAGGTGCTCACCATTTCTTACAACCTAAACAAAAGTAAATATGGCCTAACAGCCTTCAGAGTAGTTGGCGAAGCATAAAATTCACTCTAAATTATTACAACAGGCAAAAACAAAACCCAAAACCAAACAGGAGTATTTTCAGGCAAGGGTAATTACCAATGAACTCAAAAGCCTCTTCAAAATACTGCCTGAGATTCTGCTTGTTGCTGTCAGTGGCTGGGAGCCGCTTGTAGTTGAACATGCCTTTCTCGTAATGGTACAGGGGCAGGTGGGTGGTCACATTGATTACGTAACCTATGTTCATCCTCTGCATTTTCTCCAAGTCCTGAGCATCATGCTCATTTCCGAGGAAGAGGAAGGGCAGGATGGGGGTGAGCTCAGCGTTCTCAATGTCTGGCGTGGTAGGGATGGACTGAGGTAGCATGGGGGGCACAGCAGAGGCACCGCCCCCTCCTCCCCCCTCTGGGCATTCTTGCAGCTGGAGGGAGTTATCGCAGAGGTTTTCGTGGTTCTGCTTGAAACCGCTGAGTCCTCCTGTGAAGAGAGACCAAGCAGATATTTTGGTTAGATATCCCAAGGCTGGCAACACTTTGGACCCACCTTTCTTCAGAGCGCATGCTGGGACCACCAGGACTGGAGCTGTCTCTACTGTTCCCATCACCACTGTCACAGTGACCAATGCTGAGCTGTCAACAGCAAGGGTAGCATGAATCAGCAGCAGGCATTGTTCTCCCCCCTGCAAGGCAGATGGTGCCAAGGAACAGGCTCACAGACAAACATGCCTCTGTGCAACATCAGTGTGCTGTGGCTGCCTCACCTACCAGCCCGAGAAGGAAGATATTTTTCCAAGAAGGAGAACATCACCAGAACTAGGGGCAAGCACATTAAAGCAGAGTAGCAAGCCAGCTGGGACAGTCTTAGCTGTCCAGAGCAGATTTGGCTCCAGGAGGAGAGCTGCCGGGCATCTCCCCATCCAACATGTCCAGGATGGGTGCAGGCTTACCCCAACATCGCTCCAAGGAACAGTATGTACATGTCTGTGCACCCAAACAAAAGACCACCACTCCTTTTAACCTAACAGAGACTGAGGTGCTTGCTTAACATGTGGTAAGAAGCTCTCCTTTTGGTGCCTCGGCTGCCTGAAAATATCTAGCAAGAGCTATTTTTAGGACATTAATATGGATTGGGAAATGAATCTGAGGGGGGAGGGAGAAGTCACTTTTCCAGCTCGTGCCTCCCGGGCTCTACTGCCCGCCTTGCTGGCTTTTTCAAGCACCATCTCCCCACTCCCACTTTTTTTTTTTTTTTTGAGGAGGGCAGCTTCGAAGATCCGAAGCAAGAAAAGCAAACCTTTTTCTACACCTCGTTGGGCAGTGATATCAGCCCCAGGCTCCCCACCTGCCCGGTTTCCATAGCGATTACACAAAGCACACAATGACATCAGCTGGCATGACATCAGCTCTTTGAGTGCAAACAATACAAGAATTACTACTTTGTGTGAGGCCTTTGGTAGAAGGCAGTGGCATTCCTGGGAGCCGCTGATGTAATACTAACAGGTGGCTCCTCCAAAAGAAAAAGGCAGAAAGAGGAGGAATGCAATGATACATCCCTCCCCCCTCCACCTCGTCTGCAGAAGTGCACGTTGCTGTTGTACCAGGACATTTGAAGACATGCTCTGCATCGAGATGAGCCAAGGGTTCAGACTCAATCGCACTTTGTTAAACGCAAGCCAAAACCCAGGAGGGGGGAGAGCTACTCTGAAGTTACTAGAAAGAGCTACACTAGCCAAAATAAATGCTGAATGTCACCATCCCAGTAATGTTACTTATAAAGAAAATTAAAATAAAATAAATAACAGAGTCTGTTTGTCTTTTCCATGCTCTTTCTCAGTGACCTAGTGAAGGTTTAAAATGAAGCAGAACATGCTGTCACTCAGGCTCTGGATCAGACACAGCAAAGGGCTCCAATGCCTACGTTTGGAGTGCTGCAATTCAAATGTCTGTGACATACCTGCCTATTGGGTGGCACCCAACCAGGGCCATTTCAGTGCCATATGCTGTCCATGGGGACAAGGCACCCAGACTAGGTTACAACCATCTGAGCCCCTCTAATGCAAGTGACCTTTTTAACATCCAGACTCCTATCCTTCACACGTTGGTAGTAACTCATTTACCCAGAAATCCCTGAAATGCCTACAAAATGCAGAGCATTTCCCCCTGCCTCGAAAGTGTGCTTGTCTTCAGCTATTTCTGCGGTTTACAGGACACAGAGCCAACAGATTTGCACTAAAGATCTCTGCTCTCAAAGTTATTACAGCAGGGGATCAGGATGGAAAGAAGAGCAAGGACAAAAATCTGAGCTCAACTGCCAACTGCAACACACAGCCTCAACAGGGTCTGAAAATTCTTCTCAGTCCACTCAAGAAAACAAACAAGACCATGGCCTCCAAGCTGAAGATTTCTGAAAACTCATCCAAACCAACAGCCCAAGTCTAGAGTCTGGACTAAAGGTTAAGCCCTAACCAACGTTCCCATCCTTCTGCACAGGCAAGCAATCAATTCAGGTTCAGTACTGCTGTTTAAACAGTAACCAGAGAATGTTGGTATTCCCAAGAAAATCCCTGAAAAAGTTGCTTTAGCAGCCCAGAGCCAATGCTCATTTTCCACCTCTATCGCAGCCTTTAGGGAAGAGGCATCTGGAGACGGAATCCCATTGTTTCATCGCTCAGGTGGAGACACACTGATGGTGTGGCAGACACCATCCTGTTTCACCACCTGCCTTGTAAGACAAAGCACAGCTGCAGACTCCAGAGCAAGTTTTTTCCTCACCACCCATGTCCTCCTCTGCCTGCCCCACTGGCCAGAAGACACTATTACTCCTGCTACCAACTCTTCCTCATTGTGAGTTTTGGTCCAGCAGATGACAGGGAATAGAGGTCAAGGGACCACCATGTTGTGCAGGGCTCCTTTACCTCCACTGTACTCAGAAGAGATCAAGAGGTATAGGGCAATCTCCATCACTCCAGCAGGAGCTTCTTTCCTCCATGGCCCAGGTGGATGAAGCACACAGGTGGAGTTTTCAAACCCTAAAAACCCTAAGAAGTCTCCCCTAAGCCTGCACATACTGAGGTCTCTGGGAAGCTTCTAATGATGCTGATTTGGAGAAAATCACACAGGGGCAGCAGGATGTCTGGTATTGATGGCACAAATGCCATATTCCTTTTCCAATGTGTGAAGCCATTGCAGAATACAGCATGTGAAAGATGCCCAAACAGTATAATAGCTTCACCCACATTTTTTTTCCAGATGTTTGCCAGTGGTCACCATTCCTCATGTCAGCCACATCCCCTATTCTCCCTGTTCACCACCTCCTGTGGGTGGGAAGTTAAAAAGTCAGTTCAAGAAATATTTAAAGTACCTTACCAAAGCAACTCTCAGAGCAAATGCCCCTGAAAGAACACATTACTGGAGAGAGAATTACAAACCTGAACTGGCTCTGACATGTGAGCAAGCAAGGACTGGACAAGAACACTGGTATTCAGAAAGGATGCAGCAAGATGCAGTCATGGAGAGAAGCTGAACCCTAAGTCAACGGCAGGAGCTTAGCTTAGGTCTGCACTGCCATACGAGTCATGCAGGTCTCAAAACAGGACCCAGACACCTCATGAGTGCTGTTCCACTCTCACCACATACAATCCTTGCACCTAGCTGATTTATGAGGCACTACTGTAATTTCAGTGGAGCTCACACATGCATAATGCTTAGGTTTTTCTAAAGTTTACAAGACTACTTCTCAACACAGGTCCAAGCAAAGTTAATTATGACCAGTAAGAAAGAGTAAAAGAGGGACTCCTTTTTCAAGCAGCTATTTCAGCATTGAAAATCTTCATGTAGGAGGGGTAGAGGAGGTGGGAGAGGAGGCCAACACATAGTTACTGAGAGCCTAGTCTCAGAGTTGATTCATTCAACTCAATAAGGTCCAAGATATATCACTGCTACTGACTGCAACTCCAGATCACAGGGAAACTAAAGGCATAGATACAGAGACTTCACTCATGGTTGTAACAAAAGCTGTTTTGTGGCTGACACTGCCCAAGCCTTCCCAATCCTGGGGCACGAAGGGAGCATTATACAGGGCAGCAACAGCAACTGTGGCCAAGAAGCACAACCCAGCAGAAGCCTCTCACTTGCACAGAAGTAAGGTACATTTTAAAAGCGCTTTTCAGGTGCTAGTTGCAATATGCAAAAAGCCTTTATCATATAGAGGAAGCCTAAATAGAGAGGCGATATAATATATCCACCATGAAAACCCATCAGCACATCAGCTGTTTAGGCCTAGACTCAGATCTGTTGCCATCTTCAGCAATAAACCAAAATGCCAGCAGCCAGGTAAGCCACCACTGCTCACTTCAACAAGAATGTCATGCTCATAGCCTGCCTCTTCTGGCTTTAAACACACCACACAGCTGTAATAACCAAAGTACCGCAAAAAAGCCTGAACTGCTCAGACAGTCATACACAGCCCACATGTGGTGCAGAGAACATCCCAAGTGCTTTTGTGCACACTCTGCTCCAAAATGGCTGCTGGGCAGATATTCAGAGGGGCTGAACCTACTGAAATCAAAAAAAGAAAAAAAAGATGGACATAAAAGGATGTTCAACACTCTGGGGAACCCAAGGTATTTCTTCCATAAGGAAATTAATCAGTGAAGCAGGACCCTTCCAGGAAGATAGCCTGGCAGATAGGACACAAGACAGGACTGACGGCTTTTGCTCACTACTGATGCACGAAGCAGGTACTTTTGCAGTAATAATTGCATGTCATTTTTCAGCATCCTGCCCTGCCAGAACAGTTATCAAGTGACCACAGACTTTGGATTGTCTGAGACTTAAAACTTTTAGGAAGTTTCCAGTCAGCACCGTACATGCTCCAGCTACTCACACTTGTTTGTTTGAGCTCCTTGCAGCCATCTGCCCATAAACATCTTGCTTAATGCTCCTCAAACTCCCCTGCTGAGCAGCACCCGGGCAGCAGCTGCACACAGATTGCCCAGCTTCAAAGATACCCAGGAGTCCAAGGCTTGTACCAGTGCTACGAGACCAGGTGAGCAGCTGGAGAGGAGCAAAAGCAGCTCTGAACAAATGAAAAAAAGACAAGCAGCATGGTGGTTGCATAAAAATCATGCTAAACACAGTATGTGTCATTTGTCATCAGAAGAGAGCAAATACCAAGCAAGACAAGCACAAAAGGTAAAGCACGAACTAGGCAACCAGCTTCTGGGATGAACTGTCACCCTGCAATAGAATCATCTTCAAAGAAAGCAAGAAAAATAAACCTTACCTACACACATTTATAAAAGCAGATTGGTTGTTAGGGGTTTGCTTGTTTGGGTTTCCTTGTTGTAGCTTTGTTGTAGTTTTTTAGCTTGCAGTTTTTGTTGTTTGTTTTTTGAGAAGACTGGGAATTTAAGTACAAGGAGTACAGTAACACCTGTCCTCCTCCTTTGGCATCTCCTTCAGGCACCACTGGTGCTCTGTAGCTGTGTGACTATATGCAAACTAGGATATGGGTTTACAATATGCTCTGGTAAATTTGTAATATGTTTCCTCTTTGAACCCGGGCTCTTATCCCACAGTCAAGAGAGTAAACGACCTTGTTCCCTCTTCATTGAGAGAGCTTAGAAAGAGGTAGCTACAATGAAATGCCCTCACAGCAAAGCAACACCTTTGCATTATCTCATCAATGTGTACATACTTTGTTCTGAGCGTGGCAGGTACTGGGTGTTCCTGCTACAATTGCAAACAGGAACATACTTTTATACATGACAGACTGCAGATGTGGGAGCCACATTTAGACAGAACACGTGGTCTCGTGAGACAACCAGACCTTTTATACAGCTTTCAAAGCTGTCCAGGCGGATTTCTCGATCCACTCATCCTCAATTACAATACCACAAAGCCATCTAAAAAAACCCCACTGAACTAACATAAAAGCAACACACACAGAGGCAACAAGAGCAGAAATCCCAGGACACTGGGAAGTACCAGCAGAAAAGATGGTCAATCTGTAACTTGCTCTCCTGGGCAAGTGTTGCTGGGCTCTTGCAGGGTGCACAGCAGAGAATTCGGCAACAGCACAGTTCTGGCCACCACAAGCATTACTTGCTCAGGAACGAAGCCAAGTTTTAAAACACCCACTCAGCATGTGCCCTGTCAGTACCACCACAGCAAACTGAGCTCCTGTGGCTGCGTTTGAGTGTGTTTAAGGTTGAAATGTTACAGTGAGCATTTGGGGTGCAGGACAGAGATACTCAGACAATTGGTGTATATCTGTTTAAGACAACGCTTTGAATTTGTGCAAGTACAGCCTTTAAACCTGTGACCTCATTTATTTACATTACTGCAGAAAAGCACTGCCAGAAGCAACAGCTGATGACAGTCTCATGTGTTTTTCCACTAAGACAACAATTAAACTGCTCCTGTGTTATTACTGAACAGATGACTTTGTGTCAAGTTGATTCAAAGCACAGGATGCCTCAACGTTAAGCAAACATGACTCCAGCATGTAAAAACAGAGGTTAGGTATTGTCCAAATGCTTTGCGCACCCAGCACTCTACCCCTTCCTCAGCCTAGCAGGAGGGTCCAGGTCCCATGGTGACCCCCTGCCATGCTGCCAGCCTCTGGAGGTCCTGCTGCAGGGTGGCACACTGGTGCTGAGCCACTACCGCCTTAATGCCAGCATTCAGGCTGCTCCTGTACCATGGGCCTTCCACCAAGGAAAAGGCTGCTGTACATGTTGAAGTAGAATTCTGCCATTATCGGCCACACCCATTCCCAGGATATGGACAACAACCTAGACCATCTCCTCACGCCGCCCCACCTACACAGTTAGGGATGCAGGTGTGGGTCTACTGAGCAGCAAAGGCACTAGCAGGGAGGGCACAAAGGCACTGAGACTGCACTCATAGGGCAGGAGAGCTACAACCACCTTGCAGCAGAAGATCCAGCCATGACACTAGCTCACACCCATTGCTGGCATGATTTTAGCCAGAGCAAAGGTGGTTCATGGTGCATACTGGGGATTATGCTCTGTTCATCCTGAGGTACATAGAGAAGGGATGCGCTGATTTCCTGAATAACACAAGACAGACTTTCCTTGTCCAAGCAGGCCTCTACTTGCTCTGGTGAAGCGCTAGGATTGTGGGAAACGCAGTTTAACAAGGCTAATCCAAGCAGATCACTGTAGGAGTGTGTCTGCTCTCCAAGTAGATGTCCTTCTACTCACCACAGCTGCTGGTGAGCAGTGCTTAAGGCTTGCCCTCACTGCTGTAGGGCTCACTCTACATGAAAGCTCAGTACGACTGAAAATATTGTATTTGACTCAGAGTGGAAAGGGCAACTCCCCTCTGTCCAAAGTAGTGAGGACCTATTGGACCACACTCACCCAGGTGACATTAGGAGTTGCTCCTTTGATTTCAAGGATATTGTGGTGGGGTTTGCTTGTTTTGAAACACTGGAGGAAGCTTTACATGAGATAAAGCTGACAACAGAGGGGAGCCCATCCTTCTGCAGTACAAGGAAGCCACAGCATAAAGCCAAGACCTTATCATTACTGCTGTTAAAGAAAAGGGGGAGGGGGAAAAAAAAATCCGTCGGTTTACAATGTAAGTATCCACATTTACTTCAACAACCCACATTGCCCCCCTGTTTCCAAAATCAAAGGCATAACTGAAAGCTTTTCTACCTCTGTTGCTGACAGCAAGTACAACAGGTCTGACTTCCTGGTCCTGCAAGTTTCCTTCTCAGCTGTCTACAGGGTGTTCGAAAGCCCCATCGCAGGGTTTCTTTCCCTGACACCCGCATGGCACTCAGCATCAGCCTTGCTGAAAAGATGAAGCTTTAAACAAACATAAAGTCAAAGTAAACAGTTCACAAAGAACAATTTCCACCTCGATACACTCAATCTAATCTAGTCTCCCTCTCTAATCAAGCTGCCAACGGCACTTCAAAAAAAGGCAAAACTCCACATTCTGAAGAACTTGCAAGGTCAGGTTTTTTCCATGTGGGAACTACCCCGAGAGGTCAGTTTGTACACAAATTCTGACCAAGAGGACTCACAAGCACATCCTTGACACAATGGCTTTGAAGTCCCTTTAGAAGTCAAGAGTGTGACACCGGATAAAGAGGAAAGATTTCCCCTCAGCATGGAGGGACATGCACACACATAACATTGCATGTTATTTCTAATTTTATTTTGCTACAGCTCACACCCTTGCCACAGCACATCCCCTCCTGCTGGCCTTTAAGGTCCCCGGTCTCCCCTACTTCTATATTTTATTTTAACACCAGGCACAGCACAGTCAGCTGTCCTAGGGACATGTCCCAGGGAGGCAGGAGAAAGGTCACCAAAAGCCTCTTTCCCTGACAGGCTGTGCCAGAGATGCTGGCTCTGCCCAGCTCCACTCTCAGTTCCTTCCGTCCCACCACCTAGCTGCTCTCAACCACACCATCAACCCCCTGCCCCTCATCCCCGCCTTGTGCCTCCCACACTTCACATGACTTGCTTCTTTCCACCATTAGCTCTCATCCCACTGTTTTTCTTCTTCCAAGGACCACTAGATCATCCAAATTCATTCCAATTGGAAACAAACAATTTATTTTTTTAAAACTTGTAACTAGGGAACCTTTCTTGGTATTTCAGTTTGATTCTTTTTTCTTAAATATAGGGGGTTTGGGTTTTTTTTAAATTTATGCCTTTTTTTCCTTGCTTGAACTTAGTTTTTTTCACAGACCCAGGATACCCAGGCAAATCCCCCACGTCCCTTCCCTACTTTACCTTTACTCTCCAGCTTTTTCAAGAGATGCCACTAACTTCTGAACTACTCACCAGCCTGTCCAGAAACCGCTCTGAATACTTCTGTAATACATCTCTGCATTCATGTGAGTCATTCCAGCTTGAAACTGGAAATCTATCCTATGCTATGAGAGTGCAGATTCTGCCCCTTTCAAAGAAAAAACTAATGTATTCATGGGAAAATAAACCAGGATCTGTGTTATCCTTGGGGAGTGGTCAGGAAGGTGAAAGAGGAGAAAGCCTGCTCCAAATTTTGGTACAAGGATTAAGCTATATAAGAATGTAAATAGGAACAAAACAAGAAACCCCACAACACAAACACACTACAGTGACAACACTGCAGCCACAGAGGAGAATTAGACTTACCCTTCCTGGACAGCAAGCGTTTATAGCAGAAACTCAAAATTAGACACATTACAACTTCTCATGGCAAAAGTATGTATTCCCGTGGGGATGCAGGCTAACATGAAGCCTAATTAAATAATCACTGGAAATGTCAGTGTAAGCCCTAAAGGAATACATACTTCTACTATGAAATGCTCCCACTGGAAATCATAGTAACAAAAAGGTCATCAAGAAATGCTGAAACTATGTACAAGGCAAGGGAAGTGAGGGGGGAGGGAACAGAAACTATTTTAAATGCAATAAAATACCACAAATGGGTTTATATTGACAAAGAGCTATGGGTCTGTTTTCACAGACAGAGGTAGAGCTGAGCCGATTTGCCCAGAACATCAAGTTTTGTTTGTTTTTTAATCTGCTATGAATTCTCTCCCTGCCCATCACCATATGCATTTCTCAAGCAACTAGCCTGGAAACAACCAGCAGCCCGTGTGGTGGCACACGAGCAGGATGCAGAGAGCCACAGCTCCCTGTGGCTGAGCATGTCTGAAGAGGGCAAACGGCCCCAGCACTGTGTCAGACATCTGTAATCCTGGATGCGTAGGAGTGGGCCTTTCTGTTTAATTTACATGTTTTTAAGAACACAGACATTTTCATGGTTCAGCCATCTATTTATTCTCTTTACCCTTTTAAGGGCAACCTCTTCAGGACAGCTTCTTTCTAATGACAGAGCAGGCTGCTTTGTTTCTCCAGAGGATAACACAGGTTCTTTTCCAATCCAAATGACTGCTCCTCCACATCAGAAACACCAGTACAAAAGGAAAACAAGGTGCTGATATACCACACCAACATTTGGGAGTGCCATCCATTCCTGATGAAGAGTTTAGACTGAAGAGCTTCTACCCCTTTGGCTAGAAATAATAATAATACCTGGCTCCTATTTGTCACTTTCCAGCAAGGTATTTCAAATCTCAAGAATAAAAAACAGAAAAAATAAAGGGTGCTGACTTGACATATCCCAGTGCCACATAGTCCAAAATAAAAGTAGCAAACTACTGGAACTAGCATGGTGCATGCCAGACGCCACTCTGACACATGCTTCAGGGCCAGCCCTGCTGGGAAAAAAATCACAATCCTATAGGGTCAAGGAATGAAGGCTAAAAACCAAGGTCCTAAAAACCCCATACGGAAAGAGAAAGTTGACACATATTGTATCTGTATACTCCAGTCAAGGGAAGAGGGGGCGAAAGTAGAGAAAAGAAAAAGGTATATTTACAGAATACAGAGTTGAATAGCAATAAAACAAGGAATATCTTCAGCCAGATCAAAACCAACCCTTGCCTCTAAATAAAATAGCTCCTTGTCTCCACAGGTGAGTTAACACTAATGTTTCCCAAGAAGCATAAGAACTGGGTTATCCCTCAACAGAGATGTTGCTCTGCCTTGCAGAATTAATACAAACAGCTAAGAACTTATGATTAACCTCATGTTAAAAAATCAGAGTGGTTTTGTACCTAAAATATGCCAAATTCTAAGTGGCTGGAAAAGTCTTATTCTTAGCTTTCATCATCCGGACAGACAGACTCCCATTACATTAACAGAGATCAAGAGGAATTAGAACCCATCACCAACACAGTACAGGTCAATTGTTCCAACAACAGCTTTTGCTTTAAAGCATTAGTGTTCAACTGCTTACATAAGCCTTAATAACACACTTTGGCATAATGAACAGGAGACAATTCAACTGATATGACAAAAGCTTGCAAGTTATCATCTGTTTTCCAAATCTCTTTAAGACAGTGTTAAAAAAAAAAAAAGGTATATATATATATATATGATAATCCATCTGCAGGCAAGGAATAACATTTTTTCTTCTTTTTATTACCTTTAATTAGAAGCAGTTCTTCTCTGTTGCAGTGAACCAAGTGAGAATTAATTCAGGCATGCTGCAGACTTTTTAAAGTCAGGGCACAGTAAAAGAGTTGGAACCGACGTGTTCACATCACTATAATTATTCTCCTAATTTATTTTTTGCAAATTCTCCTTCAAAGTCATGATCTTGAAAACAGGGTGTGACACACATGCAAACAGCACCTAACTCTGCAGGAGCAGTAGCTCCCAAGCCCTCCCACCTACTACCCGCATTCATGTCCCCTCAGCAGCAGATGATGACGGATTTACAGTCCCCCACGACCCCACTACCCCAGACGTCTCCAGTGTCAACTCAGTTGAGGATGTGCAGGAAAAAGGAAAGTCCAGGGCAGGGCCACAAGGGAGCCCACACTGCAGGGAGCTGTAGATATAGTTGAGGTAGACAAGGCCAGCATTGCCCCCGGCAGCAGCAATGAGAGGCTCATTCCTTCAGGACAAGAGGGGCTAGGTGGCACCTAGACCTACGAGGACCCATTTGCTCCCTGCAGACTTGCCAACATGGGTCTCCTCTGCACACACTCTCCTGGGGTATGCTCACTAAAACCAAGTGCCGGGAGATCAGAAGCTTGTACTCCATTCTGGATCTTGGTTTCCTCACTGGAAGCAGAGTTTCCCTTGAAAAAGGAGGTAACCTGTTTGCCCAAGCAGAGAAACGCCTGAAAACAAACCTCAAATTTTTAAAAGCACAAAAATCACCTAGAGGCAAATCAGAGCCTACAGTTCATCACTTTAGCAAAAACCATCAATAGAAGAGGGGATAGGGATGCTCCTAAGTCTGTTTCCCGCCTTCTGGAGCAGGCAGCTGTGTTGTTCCAGGGCACCATTGTGACTATGGATGAACCTGGGCCAACCACAATTAACACTGATGGCAACAAGACGGATGAGCTCTGTGTTACAAACAGTGTAAAGGACAGAAAGATAAAAAAAAATAAAAAAACCCAGTCAGAAGAAAATTACTTCTCTAAGGCCTCACAGCAAGTCTGCTGTGTGTAGCAGGAGACTAACCATCACTCAGCCTTGGCCAGATCTCATATAGCCACAAGACCGCCCGGTATCTAGGCATGGAGTATCCCTCCAGTCAGATTACCTCCTTTCTGCACCATATGGGAGACAGACCTGCTGCTCCCATCTCTTCCCTTCCCTTCAAGCCCCCAAATGCTGTTATACAGTTGCAGAACCAGGTCCGACCACCTCTGGCAGGACATGGGCTCCCAGGGAATCAATATCTTTCAGGATAGCAGAGGACACACCAAAACCAACCTTCAGTGTGCTGAGGTACTTCCGGATGTGAGGTTGCCTTCATCACAGATATTAATTACAGCAAAGAGTTTCCTGTACTAAAAACGCAGAAGATTTAAAAAAGCCCTCGCAAAACCAAACAACAAAAAAGCCAAGCTTCCCTAGTGAAGCTCAGAGCATTGATCAGACACTCTGTGCAGAGACCACGAGTATCCCAGGACATTCCAGCTGCAGAAACAGGCCCACTGAATCCTTCCATGCCTCCTGCTTGCACCAGTCCCTGGTTCTGCCTCCACACAGGGTATGCTGAGAGGCACAGCCAGGACTGGTGCTGAACCCAAAGGCACTAGTGCATATTTCAGTTTTCCCACAACCTTCAACATTCAATAGATCAGGGGAACCACCAGCCAGAGGAAGATGAAGCAAGTGCAATGCTCAAGACAGCACCTTTATCCAGTCTCGTCTCAACAGGACCCTTTGGCCACTTTGACTTTTAGGTGAGGGAGGGAAAGGTGACATCCATTATATACATACATTGTTCTTTAAGCCCCAGCTTACCAAACACCTTTGTGATAGACACAAATTAATTTTTACAGTACACAAGTGTTTAAAAAACTGCTAAACACAGATACAGGCGAGCATCCAGAATCAAAGCTCCAGAAAAACAACTGCTCGCAGTAATTCAGGTCAGCCTTGTGATTTCTGTAGCTAGCACTCTCCCAAGGCCCACCAGAGACTTCCCAGCAAGGCCACAACGCCATGAATAATCTTATCTCACACACAAAGGGAAAATGCATTAGGTCATCTTCAGTTTATTATAATCTATTTCTTTAAACAGTGTGACTTCTACAGCCCTGCAAACTGACACTGAATATTTGAGGTGTTTCCCTCCTGACCAGCTAGTGAATTGCAAAACAGACAGATGTGTGCGTGCTGCTCATATTTATGGCATTTCTTTACTTCCAAGTTTCTTGCATAAATAAAAAGCCCTAACTGTAATGGAGCTTTCCACAGAGTAAAGAAAGAGTCATAGCCTAAAGACAAGTAGATGATCCTCCACTTTAAATTCATCATTAAAGCCAGGGTGATCTCACTAAACATTTTTGCGCCAGTTAAGTGTCATAAAAACGTGGACTGTTACTTGGAGGGCAAATCCCCCATGAGTCTAAGAGAAAAATTAAAAAAATAAAAAATTCCATCTGTATTAGTTAACATGCAGCCACTCTGAGTCTCTCCAAAAGGCTGTGCTCACCTCAAGAGTAAAAAGCCAGCAAACAGACCAGCAAGCTGTCCTATAAAGATTTTACTAGTAGAGTTTCTCACCTCAGGCAGGGCAAGGGTAAGGGCAGGACATCAGGCATTCAGCTAATTATAACCCAACATCTACTTATGAGGAACAACACAGGGAATGTTCCCCCCAGCTCATACAGAACTGGAGCAGTTTTTCTTTACCAGGACCAGAATGTCTGCCTAATGTAACAGTTTGCTTAACTCTTAGTTTGGTTTCCAAGAGTATGACAAACTGTAGAGCCAAAAAAAGGGAGGGAAAAAAACCAAAACCAAACAACCAAAAAATCCCCAAACCTCTTCCTGTTTCTCTCTTTCCAAGGCAGTGTCAGTGCTCTCTTCCCCCCAAGGACAGTTAAAATGTGACAGGCACCATGTAAGCCAGCACTTCAAACTTTCAGATGTCATTATCTGGGAGAAAATGGCACACTTTCCATTACTGTTGAATCCTCTCGAAATAAAGACCATGGCATCCAACAACACTATTGCCCTAACTTATCTATATGCAAAAGGTACAGGCACACACCAATTTTCAAGCATTATCACCAAGAAGATTATTCATTCCAGTGGAAAGATACTTTAAGCTCCAGGCTAGTCTGAAAACTGAAGGTGAAATCTGTCTTAATAGAGCCAAAAGAAGTTTTTACCCTAGTGACTGATGGGGCCAGATTTCCTCGGCAAAACACAGATGGAATGCACTTTATTTTTAAATGTTAAGTAGTGCATGTGAAACATCCAATGTGTTTAAAACTACACATTTCCCTATTACAATCATGACCTAATACTTATTCAGTGGAGATCTCTGGTGGAAATAAGTGCCA
This sequence comes from Grallaria varia, assembly GCA_013396735.1. NCBI lineage: Eukaryota > Metazoa > Chordata > Aves > Passeriformes > Formicariidae > Grallaria > Grallaria varia. The sequence goes on from VWZG01010770.1 coordinate 39,059, forward strand.
GACACATGTTCCGTTGGTCAGCTGGATTTGTTGGCCATTACATCAAGTTTTGCTTTCAACTACTCTTGTCCAGTGTAATCCAATTAGGATTTAAAGCAACATTGACACTGCTGAATTATATAATAAATAATAATATATAATGTATTTGCACAGATTTTGACCAGGCTGAGCATTTCTAAGGCAGCTGATCACAGTACTTCACATGAACATGGGAGAACATAAACCAGGTACTTATTCCAGGTACTTATTGTGTAGGTATCTCTGGCCCTCTCCAAGTGTAAAAGTCTCAACTTCACTGATGTGAACTCTGGTGTGGTCAGAGATCTGAAGTTATTCTTAGACCACAGCAGAAAACACGAAGTGGTTTGTTGGCAGGTCTTACATTCTCCACTGTAATGACAGCAAGTCACTTTATTTATTTCGCTGTTAGATGAGCAAAGAGAAGACTGAAAGCCAGAGTATAAATAAGCTCCTCAGACTGGGGACAAGAACAGAGAACCGATCAGTTGCTGGGGAGGAACCACCTGGTTCCTCTCCATCTCCCTTGCAGAAGTCCAGCCATCAGTTTACAGCAGGTAGGGGGAAGAAAAAGAATGAATTATTTGTCAAACTACATTTTGCACCTCTGCTTTTGAATTCAGTTGCTTCCCTGCAGTCAAATACAGAAGTCTTTACAAACTAAACACAAGACTTGGACAGGTTCACAAGGCTCCCGCTGCTGGGGCCTCAAAGGTAGAGGAGGAACAGCAGGATGAACACAATACTACCCGACACTGGTCAAGGAGACAAAGGCAACTCCTCTTGTGTTAAAATCTATCAAGATGTGCTGGCATAGATGCTTCACTTTTTCATTTTTGTTTCCTTAGTAGATTTAATTTGGAAAAAAATGCTGAACTCCAAATCTAAATATTTCCCTCTGGGCAAAATAATACTTTTCATCTGAATGCAAATGAATTTCCCACTTTGTATTTTTAGGTTCCACTAGGAAACTCAAGCACACAAGCCCCCAAGACTCCAGGCCACTTTTGCTATAAGCTGAAGTGCTCAGGGAAGGCAGAGAGGCCTCATCGTCGGGTTTGCAGGAGGCAAAGGAGCACAACCCCACCAAGGAGGGCCAGGGTTGCTGACCCAGTCAGGATCCCGCTGCCTAAATTCAGCAACAGCTTTGGCACTGCCCTCAAGCAGAAGGGACACCAGGCTCACATCGCTGGTTTTGTCCCCTCTCCTTTCCAATGCTAAGAAAAAAGCATAAATAGGGGAAAAAAAAGTGATACCTTTAGGTTTCATCAAGCATGCAATACCATAGATTAGTATGGTGTAGGGGGGTGTTGGGGAAAACATGACTTCTTCCTATTTTGTATATAAACAGAATAGGCAGCAGCTTCAACCCTGATAGCTCAGGCTGCTACAGCCCAAGAAATGCAAGATTCTTATGGGTTTATTTTTTGTGTAAAAATAGGGCACTCCTGCCTGTCCCACGTGTTGTTGTGCCTTGTGAACAAAGAAATAAGCAAACCTTTCTTCTAAAGAGCTTAAATCAAAACTATGCATGTGTTATGTTTATGACCAAAAATATGCTCCATGTTAAAGGAGACAGCAGAGGCATGAATAGAAAGGGAGGAATACAGGTCTTAAAATACATAAACTCTCTCTTGTCACGATGCTGCTTTACATATTGGTCTGCTACATTAAAAATAAATCAGGCCACCTCTTTTTAACTTGAGTCCAGTAAGGTGCACCATACATACATTTATCTATAGATCACAGCCTGGTCTTGGAGAACAGCAGAGTTACTCTGCTGCTTAAAAAGACTGGGGCACCAAAAAACTAAATGCACACAGGGCCACGTCGCTACCCCAGCAAGTTGTAAGCCAAAGCTGTAACTCAGCCTTTGGTTTTGCTGATCGGATTCACCCCACAATGTGACACCGTGCCACAAAAACGGCAACAGGGCCGCGGGCTGACAGGCAGCACCAAACATGGAGAAGGTGGCACCTGATCAGGGGGAATAAACTTGGACAGCCAGGCTAGCAACCAGTGTTTGCAAACACAACACAGGGGATCAGATGGGCTGGCAATAAATTAGAAGTGGATAGCGGAGAGCAAGAGAAATCACTCAAAATAACAAATGTAGGCAGAGAGGGCTCCCCAGCCACCCTCAGTTTCATTTTAGGGCCTTAACCCAGGTACCGGCATTGTGCCAGGCCCGGGCTGCTGAAGCACGACGGAAAAAACACTATCTGGCAAGTGAAACTATGTAACAAGTACTTCCAGCACCACTCCTCCAACTCAGAATCTCAACCACAGCCTTCCTAAACGCTGCTTTATCCCATGCTCAACTCCATTTGACCCAAGGTTGAGCCCCACCTCAAAGAAGGGGAGGGGAGTTTAGGTGATAGGGGGAGCTCATCACTATACACTCCCCCAGCTGAGGTTTGCTCAGACCCAGATGATCACTGCATCCAAAAAGCAAAGGATTTAGGCTTCCTCTGTCCTCTGGTATGCTTCGACCTGCTGGCAGACCAGTCTGGGGAAGGAGTTTCTGCTAAGCAGGTCTCCAAGGTAGATGCTAACATTTCTCAGTTGTTGGAAACCAAATATGACCCAAGGACTCCCACAAGCACTTGGTTAAACCCAGTGCAGCACCTAGAGATAGAAGGTGGGCGAAGGGGCTGGCCACAACATGCCCACAGGGTGCAACAGCTCAGTGCTGCCCAACTACAGCTCTACTGCCTCATCTCCACCACAATCTTACTTCAAGTACTGAAAAAGTACCAGTCGGAGCTTCAGTGTTTTCCTCTGTGTTTCTCTGAAAACACTTTCAGCATACCATTTCTCTAAGGAGGGGAAAGCTTGCAGGCTTCAACTATATATCTAGTTGCAAAGGCTGTTCAACAGAATGATTACCATCAGAAAAGCAGGACTCCAGGAGTAATCTCACTGCCAAGCACCTTGTCTCCCTCTTTGACAGATGAAGGACATCACCATATCCCAAGAGACTTATCAAAAGAATATAGAGAACCAGCAGCAAGTACCAAAGCAAGCTCAGCATGACCGTAAGCTTGCTGGGAGCAAGGGAAATTCTTTGTCTGCACAGACACCAGGAAGCAAGTTTCCTCCTCCTTCCAATTCCCACCCCTCCTGCCTCTCAAGGACAACATTCAGAGAAAAGCAAGCATATCCCTGCTATCGGCTCCATGATTTGTCCATGAACAGCATTTGCTTTGACACCAGTGACTCAAGGCACACAGATCTTCCTAGAGAAAAGCAGATGCTTTCAAGGTTCAGCTATCAGTGAGGCTGACAGCAGAGTGCACATGCTGCAAAGCAAACCATGAGACTACATTTGGGCAACAAGGAGAATTACCTTTTAGGACTAGAGGTTCCTTGCCTTCTCGCTTGAGTGACTCCAGCACTATGTGGAGTGGCTGGGAAGGCATTACTCTGCTTGGCTCATTGGTATTCTCATCATAAACTATGATTTCTTTGGAAAATATTCTCTTGAAGGAGTCCTTGCCTTCCCGACAGGAAATCAAGTCCAAGACAGTGATCTTGCCCTGCTGGAGCCTTCTCCGGCTGATCTTGTCAGAACAGTTAATGTGGACAGCCCCTTGAATGTGACTCTTATTATACTCCATGAAGGGTCTGCAGTCAATGATGACAGGCCCTTGGTTCTGTTGGTGGCTCTTGCTGCATTTGGTCATCTTCTTCGCCAGATCATTGGGGTAAATGATTTTGATGCTAGTGAGTTGCTTGGTGGTGCCCGAGACAGGGCTCCCCACTCCGCCCAGCGGGCTCAGGCTACCAGCATTCTCATTGCTGTTGACCATTTGGTTGGCAGGGCAGGCAGTGGAGGCTCCGGCGTGGGTGCTGCTGGTGCTCGCTTGAGTTTGGGCCTGAGTGTCCTTGTCGTACGTTGCCACAGTGCAGCAACTGGCACTGCTGCATCCACAACTCAGGGAGCGTGCAGAGCCGTTGGATGAGGGCATATACGTGAGATTAGCAGTCTTTAGGGACACGACAGCTGCACCAAGCAGACAGGAGTGGCTCTCACCGGCAGAAGAGGCAGATTCAAGATAGCTAGAGTCTAAACAGAGGTTAAGATCCTGAGGTCTCACTGGCCTCGAAAGTGCCACTACTACCCTGTCGTCTAGAGGAGATGGAGGCATGAGGAGGCTGAGCACTACCAAGTCAAGAAGAACTCAAGATCACCCTGAAAGAGAAAAAGCAGAGGGGAAAGAAGAAAAAGGTGATAAAACAGACCAGGAAATCACATAAACCTATAGATACAAAAGTTACTTTGCCAGCACTCATTATCCCCTACGTAACAACCCCTTCTTGAGAGTTACCAGCTCGAAAGTCTTTTCAATCCTGCAGCAAATACTTCAGCTATCTGCATGTGTCCACACGGCACACAGAACACACACAGCTAGCCTAGATGTGCAGTTACACCCATGAGGAGGCATTTGGCTACATGCAGATGGTGCTGAGCTATTCTGAAACCCCAGGCTGCAAGGCACACCACTGATAACAACACAGGCACATTCTCTCATCCCCTTGCTTACTGCACGGGAAGAAACGACTGAGCTGCCTCCACTGCTGGAAGGAACACATAAGACCTGAATAGCTGAATGTGTCAGTGGTGATATGCAACTTTTCCAGCAAAATGGAATAAAATTAGCTCGTTAACAAATTTTCTGAGACAGTCACAAACTTGAACACATAAGGCTAAACAAAAAATACCCATGAGAAAAGGAGAAAATTAGGTTCCAGAGATCCTTACAAAAAGTAAGTGCACACTTTGCATTTCCATCTCCCTGTTAGAGAGAATCAAGCCCCGTTAAGATCCCTGCTCCAGGCCCGGGAAGACTGCTGCTCTCCAGCAGTCCGAGAAGTCCCCGGCTCTCCACCACATTTCATAGCCTCTGCAAAGAGGAGTTCCCTCCGCTCCAGCCAAGGTCACTGCCCGCCCAGCCTTTGCTTTCTCATTTGCTAAGACGCAGCGCGCAGGTTTAGAATCCCCCCCATTTCCCCTCGGGAGGGAAGGAAGGCGACAAGCGCAAAACAACCCAAGCCAGCCCTGACAGTCCCTCCCCTTCACCAGCAACTTCGAGAGCAGCCGGAGCTCCCGCTGACAAACACATCCCAGCAACCAACTTCACCAACTCCGCCAAACCCCGGGAGAGGGACGAGCTCCCGCAGCCTGGGTTTCCCACCTCGCCAGCAAGGGGCACGGAGGTATCCCATCCGCATCCCGGCGGGCACTGCTGCCCGCAGAGTCTCCGTTTCAGGGAGCGCAACGCGGGCACCCCCGGGGCGGCGGAAGGGGCGGCCACCCGAGGCACGGCGGCGGGAGGGGGAACGGGGCCGGGCGGAGGGGCGATGCCCGCGGCTCACCCAGGAGCTGCCCAGCCCGCTACTTCCCCAGCGCTCCCCTCGCCCTTTTTTGGGATGAGAAAGAGGATAAAGGCGCCCTGAGAGCCTTCGCCTGACGTGACTTAAAGACATTTAAATAAACGAGAGGGACAACCCGGCTCTCCCAGCGAGGGGAAACAACTAAAGACAAGCGGGAAGCTGAAGTTTTTGCCGCCGGCGCCAAGCGGTGCTCCCCGGCGCGGCGGCCCCTGCGCGGGCTCCCGCAGCCCCTCGGCCCCCGCGCCGCGCCCCACATCACATCACATCACATCACATCACATCACATCACATCACATCACATCGCTCCGCTCGGCTCGGCTGGCCCGCACTCACCGGCGCGGCGCCCCCCGGCCCGGTGCACGGTGATAGTGGTGACGGTGGTGTCGGTGTCTGGTGCCGCTGCGTGAGGCGCCCACTGCCCCGCGCGCCGCCCGCACCATCCTCATTAGTTTCTCTTTTCCCACCGCGTAAATGTACGGCCCGGCGGGGGCGGGGCCCGCGGCGACTGGCGGCGGCGCAGCCCAATCAGCGCGCGGGGGCGGACCCACAGTGCGGTGCGGTGATGTCATCACCAGCCAATGGGGAGGGCGCGGCGGCGGCTAGCGCGGGCGGCGCGGGCGCGCCAACGCCCCCTGCAGGGCGGGGCGGGGCGGGGAGCGATCCCGAAAACTTCCAGGTGGGAATGGTGCGTGGGTCTATCCCCCGCGGAGAGAGACCGAGCCGTGTTTAGGCAGAGGGGTTCACGCATCCCTCGGAAAGGGGCCAGCGAGGCCATCGCCCGGGGCCAGGAGAGCATTGCCACCGCTCCCGGGACAGGGCACCATGCTGCCTGTCCCACCCCAGCCGCGCAGCAAGCGGCGCCAATCCAAGGAGGAGGCTTTTAAATGCTTTTCCAAGCGGTCCTCTCCTAACAAAAACAAGCGTTCATGAGATACTTAGAGAGGGAAAAACAGTTAAGATCCCCGCGCGGCAGCTGTAAATCACGGGCAGGGCAGGCGATGTGTCCCAGCAAGATGCTCAGATGGCCAGGCCCAGAGGTGCCCACCTGCCTGAGCCCCAGGTTAAAGAGGGATCCAGTTGCTCCATGCTGTGGAAATTCAGATCAAATCCAGCTTCTGGCATTGTATAGTAAGAGTCATGAGTACTCAGATTAGGCTGGACTCTCCCAATGGAAAAAAGAAAGCAACACGGGCTTGAGGACAAGATTTTCGGGGTCTGTTATAAGGACAGTCATAAATAAATCCCTTTCATCCTTTGCCAGATGTTGACACGGGGGAAATAATGATCTCTCACCCTTGCTACATGTGCATTACAAGGCAAAAGGTGAGAATTGATTGTCGAGCAATAGGGATCAGCTCAACACTAAGAAAGTACCTGGCAGCAGCACGAGGTTTTTGTACCCCTTCATCCCCCACTGTGCAGTCTATTTTCACATTTCCTGGTTCAGCAACCACACCTCATCATTTATCAGTCCATCATATATCAATCCACCAAGTCAGAGACATGAAAAGTGGCATCTCCAGAACGATGCATCCCGCTGTGGCCTCCCTGACCATGGGAGTGCCAGAGAGTTTCATCTGCAACTGGGAAAGCAAACTCTGAGCTAGAGGAGGAAAGGTGAAGTTAGGTCTGATAAGAAGTTGTCATCATGATAACATTTAATCTAATTAGCCCCCAAAGGTTTGGGTTCTGGGATATATGCAGATAATTAATTTTTCTACTGGGATTTTCAAGGTGTAACTACCAATCCAACTGTGTCTATTGAAAAAAAATAGTCTAAAATGCAGTAATATCATCATTCAGCACCTTAGAGTAAAAAAATCTTGTGAAAACAGGTAGCAAGATTTCAGAAGCACTGAATACTTGATTTTTTTGATTCATGGTTCTAAGGCAAACAGTAAGTTAAATCCTTTTTCTCATAGCCATTCCTTAAACAATCAGCTGCTTTCCCCTAAATGCTCCTCTTTGGGACCATGACTCATTGAGTACAAACTCAAGCTTTTGGTTTCCAGTGCTGTGATGCCACACCAGTGCACTAATTCTCCAGTAGGCTGAGAAGGAAAGGGGAGCTGGGAAAAGGCCCTGGCACACAACAGCTTCACCTGCCACTATGTGCTCCCACTGAGAGCAAATATGGGCAAAGACTTTGAACAATTAAGTCACAGAATGGCTTAATCTCCAGGTACAGCAAAGATGATAGTCTAGACGAGTTACTTTCCAAAAGCTTATAAAATACTAGTCACCGTGCTACCCAGCATAAAGGCAAACCAGGCTTCTAACAGTACTGTGTAACTGCTGCAATAACAGTTGTCCTCCCCAGCGAGAGAGCAAACAGATCAATGGAGAAATGCACTAGTCTCTGGCTCCACAAACACTGTTCAGTTCCCCAGAGGTGCCACAGTGAGACACCACTGTAGCGTTTCCATGCTCTCTATTCCTCTTTGTCTGTGGCTTGCTGAGGTTGGCACTGGGCTCACTGCGGGGGAGGGTTAACTCATGCCTCCCTCAAAACATCCCTTTCAGGCCACACTCGAGCTTGGGGAAGGAGCTCTCCATGGGTTTGTGTTCCATTCACCACCTGAAATGCTCTTTCCAACCAGGTAAACTGGAAATCATATTTCTGTGTTAGCACATCTCCCAAAGCTAGACATCTCCTAAGGCAAATATTTGCTAGAAAACACTTGGAATCATTGTTTTAGCAACCTTTTACTTTCAGACCAAACTTCTCAGTACTAACAATGTGCACCGAGGAAAGGTTTTGTGACTTGTTTATGGAGGAGCTCACCTCACAGAAGAGCTGTGCAGAGCTTACTTGCAGCAAGCAGTGCTGCCTTCTGAAGGATACTCAGCCTTTGCCAAGTTTTTTAAATGCAGTGTCCAAATGTAATTTTGCCTCATATTTTATCTAACTTTTTATTTTTCTAAGAATGTCCACTCTAGGTTGCTTTTCCTCCCCAGTTTCAGAGGATTTCCTACAGTACTTTTACTGACTTCATGGTTTAATACATTTTATTAGCCTATGACATAAGATTGGCCATTTTCCTGGTCTCAGAAACCACAACCTGCTGTGATTTTTTTCCTGAGCGTATTCAATGAAGGCTTTCTAAATGCTTTTGTTTTCTGCCATTCAACACCCAAAACAGTCAAGACTTATCTATTCCCTAAAAACTAAACTTCTATTTTCTGAAAAGCACACAAGAATTTTTACTATAAAAGCTAGCCGATTGTAGTTAAATTCTCAATTCCAGCAGTACCAGCACAGGGGATTTTGACATTTATTTTCATCAAATGCTTTTGCCGTTGTGGTGCACTTGCTCAGATATTTGAAGAAAACCACAAGCAGACAAAGAGAAATCATATCAGAATTGAAGTAAATCCTCACAAACTCTCACAGTATACTAATTGCATAAAATCCAATCAAACCCATTCAACCTTATAAAAAGACTAAGATTGCTGAAAACACACCCTGAATATTTAACAGATGTGAAAAAGAAGCCATCAAAATTCTCACCAATAACACAGACATCCCTTAAGTGCTCTCAAAGTAAACAGTTCCTTATTATTAAAAAATTTCTTCCACATCAACTATTCTTCCACCCTACAATCAGGGACCTTTTCTCTTGTTTAAGATTAAAAGAAATACACAATTACTTTTGCCAACATGTACAGAACTTGCCCTGCACCTAAGCAGAGAAGAAGGTCTGCTGTCCTATCCCCAAATGAACGTTCAATTCTCTGAAGTCGTGTGAAGAAAAGATTTAACTTGTTGTGCAAGATAGTGCTTCCCTCCACCAGTAGCACCCCATGCTCTGTGGTGTGTATGGCTGCAGAACCAGGCACTCCAATGTTCGCAGCTCTCAGCGCTGCCCTTTGCATGGTAGCATTATTCTGATTTTGGGAGCACAGTAACAACCAGAGTCAGGTGTTCAGAGTAACAGGCTTTATAAAGACAACAAAGGACATACACTTGTCCCTCCCTCAGACTGGAATTTAAAGATGTGCTGGTTTAAAGGTAAACTGACAGAAGAAACAAATCCACCTCAAGAGAGACTACAAGTCAGACTTATAATTTATTAAAAATATTATAATAAATACAATGATACAGAGAAAAACTGGTCTTAACCCACAAAAACCAGATGTATAACCTATGACCCTGGGACATGAAACAAATGGTGTTTGTTAGCACCTGTGGTGAGCGTCATGTGGTCCCCCTGAGTACAAAGTAAAAGGAAAGGAAACCTGTTGGTGAGGATGATGGTCGCCGTCTTGTTGAGAGTGGCAGTCACAGTCCTGTTGAGGTTCTGGTCCTCCTCTGGATCCAACGAGTGGTACCAGAAGTCCCAAAATCCAAAGATTATATATGCTCAGGTTCAGGTGGGAATGCCCAGTCCCTCCCCTACAGCAAGGGGTTTCACAATGGGTGATTTAACTCTGTCATGGGATATTTCTGGAATCTTTGATTGTCTAGGTCGTTGAAGCTGCCTATTGTGCCAGTCTCTAAATGGCCCATTAACAGACATAACCCCTCAGGCTGGGTGTGAAGGTGCTGATGCCTCCCAGGAGGGAAGTTATCACAACTGAGTCACTGGTGTGAAGACAGAAACACTCCCCTGCCTCCCAGGGTTCTTTAACACCCAGCTTCTAGCCTGAGGGCTCAGGTGTGCCCTGTGCAACTGCTGTAAATGATCCATTATTAACAGTTCATCAGAAATGACAGAGAGGGTGTAGAATGCACAGTTTTGTTTGTATCTACATAGTGATAAACGGGTCCTGAGCTCTGTAACTAGGATAAGAGCAAAGAAAATTCCCAATTTTACCAGCAGAAATGGGAAGCGAGAGGTTGAGTGACTTGTCTAAAGATACACAACAGCACTGTCGAGGAGAAAACTGGGAAATTTGGGGAAAATAAAGGTGCTAACCAGCAGGGTATTTAAACAGCAAACCAATATCTTACACTTCAGCAGGTATTCATATGAATTGGCTAAAAGCAGATTTCCTGGAAGCCAGGCTGAAGTTCTATGTGTGCACTACTGAAGTTAGCCCATTTGTTTTTTCAAGCACTCTTTCATTCTTTATGGGTTTTAACGCACCACATTTTGCCTTCATTTGTCCTCATTAGGAATGTCAGTTCACTACACAGGACAAATTGAGAAACCGATAGATTTAGTTTCTGTTAGCCTTTGGCTAGAAAAGGATACTCCTTTTTCTTTTTCTGATGTCTGTCTTCTAGGTACCTTCCTTAGTAAAGTATAAACTTCCCTCTTAACTGATCCTCCATTACAAGAGGAACCATAACCTGTTTTAGACAAACAGTTCATCTTCTTAGTAAGGGGGTGGATTTAAAACCGTGCACAAAAATAATTTCTAAGGAAAATGAAATCCAGTAGTAAACATAAAGATGTATCCTTGTACTCCTGCTTGCTTTTTATGGCTTATCCCCAGTGAAGAAGCTGTTATAAAATGACCTAAGTGAGAAATTAAAATGCAACAGCTCTTTGGCGCTGTAAGTCCATGTGGATGATTTTCCTGCATAGTAACCAGCCTGAATGGGTTTGGTAAGACACAGGTGATGCCAGGTGTCTCTTCCCTTCAGGCACACCACAGGACAAATAGGGCAAGGAGGTCATGGTGGTCATCAGCATCCTTTAAACAAAGCAACAACACAGGTGGTCAGATAGGTGAAGGCAACCCATACCTGCTGACCTCCATGCCTGCTCCAGTTTAGCTCTCAGTTGCTGCTGTGGGGCTGTGGTCAGATGCTCATCCCACTGCCTTTGCAGACATCCTTGTTTTCCTTGTCCTTGGGGGCAGATCGCAGCTCAAGACCACCCTGCAAGCACCTTGAGCTGCTCAAGATGGGATGAGTTAGGTTGATGAAGTAAGGGACAAGCTAACCTGGGGGAATTTGCTTCCAGCAGCCCCATCAGCACCCCTGTGACCCTTCTGTGAGCAGAGTAGGGAGGTGCACACTGGAAGGAGTGACAATGGCAAGCGATTCAACACCTTCAAGACACGGCACTTGAGAGAGGTGATCTGTGCTCACTGTCTTATTTATACAATTTCATTAAACAAATGCTGCTACAGATCGACATTTTAATTCCTTTATATGACATTTACCCAGGGCTTCAAAACAAATATATTTCCACTTACCTGGCAGTGTGTGCCACCTTTAAAGCACCAGAGGAATGATTAAATAGGAGTTTGCTTCAGTAAAATCAGATAGTTTTTCAAACCTGCCTGGGTCCAACTTGCTCATTTCTATTTAAGCGTCTCTAATCACCTCTAGCAGCAGCCTGGCCAGGAACCTCAGCAGGACAGACATAGATTGTTATTTTTTAACATTATGATTTTTTATCATTATTATTCCCCACTTAAGCTGTGGGTGAGCAGGCAGTTACTGGCCTCCCCAGGGCATATGTACTATAGAGAGCAGAAGAGACTCTGGTCACAAATGACTTCAGTGTGTTCCTGCAGCCCCCACACCACCAGCATGAAGGAATGTCAGGAGCACATCAGCAGGACAGAACAGGTGGCACATCTGTGCTGCCCAGGAGAGGCCATAAGGTCCAGGGGGGAAGGAGTAAAAGAGTGTGAAAAGTAAAATGGGACTGCTTTCTGAAGGTCTTTATTTATATATTGCCTTGAGGCCAGACATTGTCTTACTTCCTTGTCTTAGAGACTGCGTGAGATTGCTTGCTTTGTCTCTCCTTAGTAGAGCCAAAGGGGAAGACACTGGTGATGAGGAGCAGGGCATGAGGACTGGAGAAAGTCCAGCTGGAGTCACTCCTACAGCTCCGTTCAGCTGTTGGAGTCTTAAAGGCTAGTCCCTCCTGGCTTCAAAAAGAGATCAGGGAAGGGTAATTATTCAAATTGGCCCTGTCAGAAGATAAGTGCATGAATAGTTGCTGCCCTGACAATAACTGTGAGCTGAGAATGCTGCAGTACTATTGACAGATAGCTGGGCCAAATACCACTCTCCATCGCACCCAATCCACCCGATCAATTCAGTGAGAGCAAATATTGCCTTTCCATGCACTGGCACAAGGTCTCCTTCCCAGAGGCAAATATCTGATTGTCCTGTCCTGGCAGCCTGGGAACTGCAGGCAGACATGCACAGGGTAGAGGAGGGCATGCTGCAGCTGACACTGTGGGACAGGGGACTTTTGGGGGTCCTTTCAGGTCCCCAGCTGAGAGATGCTGTAGGTGTGTTCCTGAGCAGACCAGAGCCTTACTATTCCTCTGCAAAGCCAGGTAGGGCCAAAGTCTTTGCTTATCACACAGGAGGATGACTCCCTCCCTACTAAAAGTGATCGCTCTTACCTCCTGTGTTTCTCTTTCATGGACCAATGTGGCTCCTCCCTCCTGAGCCACAACAGGGAAAATACTTTGTCTTGCATATTTCTGCCCCCACCCCCATAAGCAAAGGGGGAAGCAGGACAGGATTATGACATTTCTAGCTTATCCATACTTGGAAGTGTACCAGAACAGATCACCAGTGACACTAGCTACCCCTGTAGCTGCTTCAGCAGCGGCCCAGTACAACCCTCCTTCAGGAAGGACAGTTTTACCTGAGAAGATTCTCATCCTCCAGAGCAAGCTTCCACATCAGATCTTCCTGCTGGACCTCAGTTTTGGTCGTGTGTGGCTGCACAGACTCTGAAGGTCAGGGGTGTGGAAAAGTGCAATGCAGATGAAGCCCATTAGACAGCAGATTTCTGTTGATAGTAGAGCTGAACTCTTACCAGCCTCACTCATTACCATGAGCGACCTGACTTTCAGGGGGCAAATTGCAGCCCTGAAAACTGGCATTAGCTGTCCTAATTTACAGGCAAATTTTTAACCCGACATTTTGTGCCTGCGTTATCTGCACCTGCTGCTCCTGCCTCGCTGCCTACTCTGTGCTGGCCTGCGGATGTGTGCAGACATATGGCAGGGGGGCTCATCCCACTGAAACAGGAACCAACAGAAGAGGCACAGATCCCTTTTCCTCTGCCTCTCCTTGCACCAGGTCTGTTTTTGAATTTGCACCATCCCTTGTGCCAAAACAATGGTGGGGCACAGAGCAGAAGAACTCCACAGGCAAAGCAACACCCATGCAGGGAAACAACCAGCTCCACTTCGTTGCCTGCATCAGCCTTTCTCAAAGCATGACTGATGAGACTCACCCACCTGATGAACTAGGATGATGGGCTTCTAGCCCTATCTCCAGCCCAGGGGAGATGAGGGGATGGAGGACATGCACAGGCAGACTGCAAGGGAAAGCACATCCATCAGCCATGGTGCGTGTTGGCATTTGCAGGTGTTTCGGAGGAAGCAAACTGAACTACCATAAAACCACTCTGAATGTTTGTCCTAAGAGAACATCCTAGCTAATTTGTTTATGGTGGATGCTTTGTACTGTAAGTTGCTGCTCATTCAGATTAGCATTTCAGTGCCAGTTTCCACCCCACCCCATTTCCATCTGTATTAGAGCTGTCAGCATCTCATCTCCAATGAAAAGAACATCAAAAAGAACATTCCTTGACAGCAGGCAGGGGAGGCTCTATGCAAAGCCAGAGTTTTAACAGTTTAATGATGTGAAGACTTGAGAACACGGAAACTTTTGTGTGGCCAGACTACATGGTTCAACCAAGCCACCTCCCTCCTTCAGTGCAGCTGCTGCCAGAAGGGAACGAGAACAGATCCTCTTCTGATCTGTGTACCTTCTGCATGGCCACACTGATGGCTGGATTGGAACAACTCCTGAACCACACAGACTCTCCTCATGGGCTAGAGATGCATTTCTTAAAGTATATTTGTAAGCGACTCTTCTCCTCCTGCCTGGGCCTCAAGCAACTTCCCCTCCATGAGCTAAATGGCCTCTTCCTCAGCTTGATTACATCAACCCTAAAATTGGAACTGAGAAGCTAACAGGAAGAAAGAGCTGGGATCTTATTGAGATCAACTCTATTTCTGTCATGTTGATTGAAATAGGCAGTTGACCTTGTTCTACTTATGCCTACCACAGCGCAAGCCACAGCTTGCTTTATCACCAGCATGGGGCGAGCAGGTACAGCTGAGCCTCCTGGGCACCCTCTGCCTGTCTCACAAATCCCGTGCCTCCCACTACTGTCAAGCAACCAGCAGTCACCACCATGCAGCCAAGACCAGGGAATAGGGAAAGTGGAATTCATGTTAATGGGCTCCAGATTTTCAACTTGTTAGTGAATGAGCAAAGTGCTCTGGGTCACAGGACGAGCTTTTCTCCCTCCTCCTCTGCTTTCCTGAGGCAGTGAGCAATAATTACACTCACCATCTCCCTTATGCTGATATGACAAACCAGTTTAACTGCAGAGGGTTCTTCCCTTGTCAGTCTATTGTGCCAAAGGCTAGTGAGCCCCACTTGAGTTTACACAGCTTTGATTGAAGAAATTTTCCCTTTGAAAGGGATGACAGTTTAATCAAAAGCATCTCTGCCTCCAAAAAGCCTCCCTCCCACCAGAAAACCACTCCTGTCTGTCTTTTGCTCTCACAGCTGCCAGCTGAGTCCCACAACATGCTTGAGATCCCCCTTAATTTCACCCCATCAGCTGTGATGCCAGGGGCTGCCAAGATTTACTGGAGTGGGTACAGGAGGCCAAGCCCCTGATAATCCCTGCAGGTGAGGTGATACAATGCTGGACACCAGCTTACGTGTTGCTGGGGCCAAGTTCTTTCCTTGGTAGGTCACCACCACTTTTATCTTAGTGTGATGCTCTGGCCTTGCTGAGCCTCTAAAAAGGATGTTCCAAGGGAAACAGCACATTCTCTTACCATGGTTCAGGTGTCCCCTCTTCCTCTGGAAGGTGAATATGTATCAAAGCCATCAGGAGATGAGGGAAGGACATTGAAGATTAAAGAGAGAAAACTACAGATCAATTTGGCTCTTACCACATGAGCCTGTGCCCATGGTTCATGCTTGCAATCAAACTTCAAGCAGGCAGACTACACTCTTACCACATAAATCAGTGACAAAGCAGTGGGGCAGTATAATCGGCTAATCATTATAATCAATGCTTGCAACTGATAAACATTTTATGGCAAATCATGCTCAGTTGACTCATAGGACCGAGGGACTTCCTAAGGGATTTCTACCTCTCTTGGTAGAAAGAAAACAACATGATGTAATTGAGGGAGAAGAGGAAGCTGGCTTGCTTGTGCCCAATTGTGAGAGCACAGCAAACAGTATTTGACCATAAATATAGATCTTGTGCAAAGTGCTTACTCTCACTTAGCAGGTAGATTACCCATGCTCGGGTTAGGCTGGCTGCTCCTTATAGGAAATCTCAGTGCCCTTCTCTTATACAGCAAGGTACTAAAAATAAAAACAGGCTTATTTAGCGTTAATATTAATGTCCCAGACATTTCTTATGACTTCTGTTTTCCCATGCTGATGATCTTGCAGCTGATGGATTGTGAAACCACAGTGCAGAGACTCACACAAGAGATGTCAGCAGTAGCGATTGCACACTATAAGCTTGCTTCCCCAGCCCACTGAGGATTATCACCACACCTACTATCTAGTTAGATACCTCCTTGAGAGATTAATGTGTTGGTTGGACCAATAACCATTTTTCCCCCTGATACTTGCTGAAAGCAATTTGGCATGCAGCCACCACCTGACCAGTCCTTTTTCTTACTCCAGGCCAATTCTTGTAGTTCTGAACTCTAATGATCTCCTTCAGTCCTTATAAGTATCCTGTTCTCACCAGGCAGCACATGGCTGCTCCTGAGTTGCCTATAAAATCCCTGTGAGCAAGAAGCGGCCCTGGCTTCAGATCCCAGAAGCACTTTGCCCTGCAGCAGGTGCAATGTATTGAAAAGATATCTCTTAGTGAGATGTTCATGCCACAACTTTGTGCTATGCATCTCTGCTCTGCCCATGTGAGTCTCCCAGTGACTGCTGCTGCCTGTTCACTTTAGGGTCAGCTGGTGGGCTTGGTCAGCTCAGCCCTTGTTTCTATGCTCAGCAGCAAACTGCAGGTATTCAGAGCTGGATGGGCAAGCTTTAATTACAACCCCCTTCCCTGTCTCAAAGCAGCACCTGAACCAGTGCACATGATATTCAGGCAGGTGTGGGACAGGCTGTAACTACCAAAAGGATCACTAGCCTGCAATACGATATTGCTCTTTCACTTCACCATGATGGCCTTTTACAGGTGATCTCTAATTCATGGCTCATCCTTTGAGCTCTGGCTGGAAAAAGTCACTACAGACAACAACGGAGGTAGTGCCAGTCCTCCACAGCTGAGGCAGTGATGCCCATGTCGCCCACATGGGCAACAACCACACCAACCCCCAGGATGTCCTCTTTCCTCACCACTGAAGGACAGTTTAGTGTGATGTCACAGGAATGGTTCTTGTACATCCTCAGAGTACTGACAGCACATTAACCAGTGCTCTGTGCCACCTGTATGAGACAAGGAAAAGAGGACCTGGCACTCTGCAATCCAGTCAGAGGGTGCCATACTCCACAAGTGGCCCTGTAGGCTCCAGAGTGACTGCCTGAGATATAAGATCCTGTCTAAAGAGGGGCCATTGGTAGCTTAGAAACCCCAAGTGACTTAAAACCAGACTGCTGAGGACATAAAAAGAGTGAGAAGTAGATCCAGAAAGAAGAATCCAGGGTAGATGTCTCTCAGTCCCAAGATCAAACCAGTAAGAGCATGCCAGGACACCCACCAGAATTTCATTTCTACATGAATCCTGCATCAACGAGAACACACTAAGATGGACTGATGGCATAAACAACACCAGTGTGTTTTTCACCATTGCATTCAAATTCTGCTCTTCTTCCTAAAGCACTGATCAATTTTGCTTTTACAAACACACTCAAAGAACACTGTTTCCCCTCCTTCTTCCCCAAAACAAGGCCATTAATTACAGAGATAAAATAACAGAGGTACAGAAAATTTGCAGGACTTTATATGTTATTTATGAGATGATGACTCAGCCTTAAAATCCCGTGGAAGCCAGTGTAAGTACCTGTAACCTAGCAGGAGAGAAAGATTCTGATAGCAAAAACTATCACCTCTACACCAGGACAGAGTGCTCCGCAAATATTTCTGAGCTATGCTGATAATTTGTGCTGCATCAGGAAAATCAAGCAGGTTTCCTCAAAAATTAAAAGGATTTTTCCTAGCTGAGGGAGTATGTTTACTATTATTCTGATTAAAGTACTTTTCAAATATGACTAATCCCATCCGGCCATCAAGAAAGTAAATAACACCTTTTTTTTTTTTTTGTCAGATGCAATGATACTATGTTAAACATTGTTGTTCCAGGTAACACATGGGTCTGATCCGAATCCTGTCAAAGGACTTTCATACAGGTTTTTAGTCCTCTTCCTTTCTAGGCAGCCATGCCATCCACATGAGACACCCAAACCATCCAGATGAGGCATCCAGCTGTCGTTACCTTAATTAGACACCGCCCACGGATCACTGCAGTGCTCTGAGTCACTGTCCACTGCTTATCCCTGGAGATCTAAGAGGAGATGCCAAAGTCAACAGCGTGAGTAATTACTCAAGGTTTTAATCAAAGGAGTGTTAAAATAATAAGTGATGATATAATGAAGTGAAAGATTCTTTCTTGATGAGTCTTAATTAAGTCATGGTCCCACAGGCCCTGTGGGAGCTGTGAGTAGATTATGGTCTTCAGGTGGGACAACAGACCCACCCAGGTCTGCTGAGCCTAGGGCCATTAGGAGATTAATGTTCAGTGAGGTTACTATGCCCACCCTCATCCTGTGAGAGAATTATCTCTCTCACCATCTCTCAGATCCATTTTGGATCTTCCCCTTCACAAAGAGGGGATTACACCCTTCATCTGGTGTAAAATACCATAGAATCATAGTATGGCTTGGGTTGGAAGGGACCTTAAAGATCTTCTAGTTCCAACAACCCTGCCATGGGCAGGGACACCTCCCCTTAGACCAGGTTGCTCAAAGCCCTATCCAGTCTGAACATGGGGCTAGGGATGGGGCATCCACAACTTCTGTGGGCAACCTGTTCCAGCGCCTCATCACCCTCACAGTAAAGAATTTCTTCCTAACATCTATTATAAACCTACTCTCTTTCAGTCTGAGGCCATTCCCACTTGTCCTATCACTACAGTTCCTGACAAAGAGTCCCTCTCTGCCTTGCTTGTAGGCCACCTTCAGATACTGGAAGGCTGCTATGAGGTCTCTGTGCAATCTTCTCCAGGCTGAACAGCCCCAACTTTCTCAGCTTGAATATCCTGATGCCCCTCAAAGTCCCCTTTTGTTTCACTGCTTGGCCAGGGAAAATCCACTCCATATGCAGGGATTAGGCACACACGGTGTTTCAGAAACACCACAGAAAATCACTAGGGAAGAAAAAATTTTCCAAGAGGTATTTCCAGAGGCATTGCAGTACAACAGTTGACAACAGAGGCTACCAGACCCCTGCGTGTCTGTACAGGCACAGCACATGTTCAGGAAGATTTAGCTTCTCTATTTTTTCACTTCTTACAGTGCAGAATGACCTCTTCAGAAATAAGCACTCCAAAGGGACTTTTTCCCTTACATGCTGAAGATATACTTCCCTACCCATTACAGGCAGCCTTACATCACATTTCAGCAACGGTTAGCATTAGCAACACTGCTTGTGGAGGACAGAAAGGGATGGGAATTGGAGTTTCAACACCCTTTTAAGGACACAGGTTATCACCTAGACAGGTTCCAAAAAGAAAAATTTAGAGGATTGAAGCAGGGTTTGCATTATCTTTAAATAAAAATATTCTTTCTGGCATCATGGCCAAACAGGGGCCAGCAAATGTCACAACGCAGCCCAACTGAGTGGCCAGAAGCATCACTAGGCACCGCTGAGTGCACCAGTGTATGCTTGTGTGTCGTTCTCACTGGCATACATGGAGAAGCTCTGGGGTGCTGTTATAT
Source organism: Grallaria varia (assembly GCA_013396735.1). Taxonomy (NCBI): domain Eukaryota; kingdom Metazoa; phylum Chordata; class Aves; order Passeriformes; family Formicariidae; genus Grallaria; species Grallaria varia. The sequence goes on from VWZG01010770.1 coordinate 58,410, forward strand.
GCTTAACCATATGGCTGCCTGCATATTTTGAGATCAGAGAACAAGCCCTGAGTCTACACCTGGATAATTTCCCTTATAGCTCTGTGCCCCATACCTGCAAACTGTACGTGTAAGTCTGTGCCTTCAGCTACCAGAGAAGGATATATCTATTTACTATAAATTTTGCCAGGAATGAAAAATCTATGCTATAAAAACCATACCTTCTGTGTGTTCAGTTTTAGAGATGAGCAACTCACTGTCAGTTTTTAGCTCTGAACTAATTTTAATGGTTGAATGGTAAGCATTCACACAACGGGGTAATGGAAATCATCACAAGCCCTTATCTGCAGCAGCTCTGCCAGCTGCTGCTGTGATGCTGCTTCTCACTTCTAACTTTTTTTTCTCAAAAGAGTCTTTGCCTGTCGCCTAGTTATCTGTAGGACAAGCTGAGCAGGGACTGAGAAATGTGCAGTAAAATTGTTTCAGACCCATGGAGGCTCTGATAATGAGTCACCAAAGCTTTCTTTGCCAGGGAGCACATTTCTAATCCCAAACACAGCCTGAGCACTGCTTCTCCTTTACCCTCATCCTCCCACCACTCTCTTTTCAGTGCATCAAGACCAGAAGAGGGGTCCTGCAGTTCCCAGGAATCCTGGGGTTTTGTCCTATTCTCTGCCTGGCCCCTCCCAACTCCTAAATTATACCTTCATTCCCAGGCTTGGGATAATACAGTGAGCCCATGGCAGGGATAAACTCTGCTCCCAATGAAGAGAATAGTGGTGTTCCCACCAATATGTTTAAGAAAATCAGTACTCCTTTGTGTACTGCTCCCTGTAGTAGTCTGACTACACTGCTCATGATTAGCACTAATTGTAAATGCCAGGCGAGTGAGCAATGTCCTCTGTGTTAAACACAGGGCAAACACAAATAATTAGAGCTCAATACACAAATAGGGAATTGCTTCATCAAGCAAAGGATGTATGTAACTGCCACCATGGGCAATAAACAACAGGTCTCTTCATCTGTTCCATTTGTCACTGCAAACACAGGTCATCTCATCCACAGCATTTCTTAAAAGACTGCATTGTATTATAGAGTTATACATCCTTTCAAAATAGATGAAATAAAAGCTTAGGAGGACAGTGATCTTATGGATATTTCATTCATGATTAAGGTTTTTCTGGCAAACTGTGCAAATCAAACTTCATCTTGGGCTCAGGAAAACGATAAGGGCTTACAAGCATTCTGTCATTCTGGCTCAATATCCTGCAGCCTGGCCTGCTGGGGAACAGCAGGGACCTCGAGCCACCACTCAGAGCATTAGGACATGCACATTCCATTAAGATATTCCAAACAAACACAGATATAGGAAAGAGCTTGGAAATTTTAGTTTAAACTGCAAACCTTTGTGTGAGGATCTTAGGGCAGATCTGGGGAGGGAGTGCAGAGAGGAAGGGAGAAGGAGGTTGTTTTAACGTGATGGCTTGTTCAGCCCAGTATAAAGAAAAGATTTTGTAAAACTCAAACTTAGCTCAGTATAGGATTTGGGAACATGCATATGTTAGCAGCTGGGAAGCTTTGTTTTGATTTTTTTCCTTTATATTGCTGTCTTCATTGCTACATCTGCTGAGGTCAGTACATAAAATGGAGCCTGCATGCAAGAAGATGATAAATGCAACATTTCTCCTTGACAATGTCATGCCTTCAGACTTCTCAGCCATAGAGCTTAGTGAGGTCTGAACAACTATGCATATTAAATAGTTCCAATTTACATTATGTGCATAGGCATAGCTACACACACATACACAAAATGCTTTTGACTGATTCTCTCCACACTGTACAAACAAATTGGTATTGCAGGCAACCCCAGTGACCGACTACTTGGTCACTGAGCTTCTGAAAGCAGAGAGATTCAGCAAAAGATTGAATGAATCTCTCAGGAGACAACCAAGCAACAGCTACAATGTCCAAGTCTTGGCAAATGCCTCTAAAGACAAGACTCCTCAGAGCTTTTGATTCGTTCTAACAGAGCTGTTAGGAGCAGTCTCATTAGCCATCTAAGTGTTTAGTTCACTCTCTTAATCCCTCCGTCCTGCCTCTTGACCTCGAGACTCTCTGAAAGGAATTTCCACGTGTTCCACCTTGTGTAAAATGCAGTTATTTCTCCACACACACTCACTACCTCTTAATTTTTCTGAGATACTCCCACATTGCGGGAAACACATAAAAATTTGGTAGCTAACTTCCTGATTCACGTACTAGTTAGCTGAGTGAAAAGGACTGTGATAATCTCGAGCAGTTTCAGTGAGCCTTTCCTTAACCTTTGAGTGCCAAAAAAAAAAAAAAAAAGAGATCTTTCCCATTACAGACACCTTCCTGCTCCTCTGTGGCTATTCCCCTGCTAATGAAAATGCCTGGGACAAGAGTCACACTGGGGTCTAAATGATGAGGTCACTCCTTTTCATTAAGGGACAAGTGTTCATTAAGGGACAATATTGCACAATTTACAGTCGTTCACAGCAGCGATGACTAGAGGTGATCAGTCATGGCTAGACTTCAAGGGAAAAATATTCGTTATCAAGCTATGGAAGAGGAAAACAAAAAGTGACTCATGAGCTTTAACCATTTAGAAATCAAAACTGTCACAGAGGTGGCAATTACACTGGGAAGGTGGTGCACCATATAAAAAAAAAGACTTTCAGTGACTACCCTCCAACCTGCATGAAGCTCACACTCTGCAGAGAGAGGATTTTCTTTTCCAAGAGAATTATACATAACCCTTTCAGGGTGCGAGAAGAGAGGTTTTGTTGAAATGCCTCCACCAATAAAAGGGATAACATGTATGCAAGGGTTTCGTGGTGGCACAGTTTATCAGCCGCCAGGTGGATGTGGTATAAAACACAGTCATACCCCATGGACACTGCAGTCCCTCCTGAGACTCAAGATATTTCAAGAACAAGACTCCTTGGGCTGCAAAACACCTTCCTCCTGGTACAATACCACAGTCCCGTAGCCCCTTGAGCCAGCTTGGCTCCAAGTACGTGCTATCCATAAATATAAATTCACAGACAGGAAGGATATGGGTCTTCTGACTTTTCAGCTCTGATCTACTTGATGAAATCAGGCAGTTTATTTTTGTTTTCCTCTGAAGATACCTCTTTGTTGGCAGAGAAACAAAGGATTCATAGTCTTTTTCTATGCTGTGGAGTTTTTTCCAGGTTTGCAGGCTCTCAAACGGGTACCAGAGAGCTGCTACTACCAAGGGTGTAAAGCCAGACACTGGTATTCCAGTGTCAGAGGAGCATGATAACCCATCAGTACTGCACACCCATCATACAGTAGGAAGGCCAGGGACAGTATTTCTTGAGACAGCTCTGGGCAAGTGTTGCCAAATATCTCAGGCTTCTTCTTCAAAGACATCGTGAGCTAAATATTACAGCAAATTTAAAAGTCTTTTTGCCTCTTAGTTCCCTTAGTACATCATTTTACATAGCCCCATGGAGCATTAAAACCAATTCTCTATATAGCTGCATGAAAAATAGTAAGCATCATAAACTGCCTGAAAGTTGATATTACAAGGAGAGATCCCTGTATACAGTACACTAATATAAAATACTCGTCCTCTCCAGAATATATATTCTTTTCATAAATCAGTATGTTAAAAATAACAACATCTTATGTTACTGTAAGATATAATGAACTATGCTAGACTCATGCAACCCTGCTTAGTCACCACACATATCCCATTTGTAAAAATGGTATGAGTAATTCTGAGTGGAAATCAGAAAAAATGAGTAACAAAGGTCAATGGTAACAATGAGGCCAATGTCCCCTGTCACATGGGGTAGAACAGATGTAATCACACCAAGGGAGTAAGGGAGTTTTGCCTTTTTATGCTACTGGAAGCTCTTGCAAAGGAATAGTAGAAGATATCAAGAAATTCCATTAATAATCCCAAAGAAGGACAGATATTTTGCCATTGCTACCAGACCCATTAGTAGCAACCTACTGATTAAAGGCTTCACTCCATATAAGCACATGCCTTGAGCCATTCTCATGGAACAAATGTTTGACACTTTATTCCTTCAGAGAAGCAAGTGACCAGCTCTGATATTGCTCCAATCTCCTGATATATGCTGGGTGACCCTGACCGCAGGGAAGAGTTTCCTCTCTCCAGCGATATCCATTGGCATGGAGGGACCAGATTTGCAGCCAGCAGTGATGGGCACAACAGCAGCACTGCTCTATTCAGCTACTGATCTAGGCTTTCCTGATGAAACTGATGCCAGAGCCATTGCCTCCAGCTTACATGCACTGTTAATATATGCTCAGGTTACGTGTATCATAAGAAATACCCTGGGAAACAATTGCAAGGGTTATTCAATGTGTATTAGTGGTGCACAACATTCAAGAATCTGTATTTCGGGTTTGGCAGTGAAGTCAACATCCTGGCCCTACTGAAGATACCACAGATTTGCCACTGGTCTCCAGCTGAATGGAAGAGCCTGAACATCACTTAAAGAAGAAAAATTTAGTTAGTGTCATGCTGGGAGATTGCTATGTCAAAAGCCTGGCTATAATCACTTTCAAGTGACACTTTTGTTAGCCTTGAGGTATATCCTGTGTTACCATTCTCCTACATGCTGGTATGCCAGGAGAAGCGGTGCCCTGCTGAATGAATGAGAGATGGAGAATGGGAGATGGTTGAACATCCTTCTAAAATAACCTTTTATATATAAGTATAAAGTTTATATATAAGTATAAAGTATATATATAAGTATATATAAGATGTATAGAAACTAATGGGGTAAAGGGCTGATGGTTTTGTTATTTTTGTTTTAATTGCAGAGTTTCCTTGAGTGTGTAAAGCTCAAAACAGACAAATACGAATTTCACATACTCCTAAACTCCCTGCACTTCCCACATGCAGCAGTCCAGTGTGGACTTTTCTGACTTACAGAAGTCCCCATTGTGCAGAGACCCTGTTCAAGGTCCATGTGGCACCTTTGTCCCATCTAAACTTTCAGCTACAGCTAACATGAATCAGAAAGCATGACAAGGGCTCCCAGTCACCTGGAGGAGTGAGATTTACCTGCAACCACCTCTGTAGTTCATCTTTATCTGAGAGATATGAATAAAACTGTCTACAAAGCTCAAGAATTTTCCCTGTGCTTCCTCATACCTTTTGCACTATACTTGCAAGAGATGTGTGGCACTTGCATCATGCAGGCTCTTGCCACATCAACTCCCTTCAGTTCAGAGCCCCAGCTGCAGTAAAACCCCTGCCACTCCTGCAACACCTCCTGAATGCACTCATGGTCATGGGACACCCTGTGCCTGAGCCATCCTGGCCTGAACAGTCACCTCCAGAAAGGTTCACCTGTGTAGGGAAACAACCACTGAGTTCATCAGATGTCCTCCACCCTAGAGAAGAGTGGCCAAGAAAGCAATTGGGAAGTGGCAGGTACACACAGACACTTCTCTCATCATACTTTCCCTTGCAAGTATGTTAGCTCCCTAGCTCAGCAGGCTTTCTCTAAGACAAATCTCTAGAGAAGCGTAAGCAAGGATGGGTCCATTTGCAAGCAGATGCTCTGCATGCATTTATCTTCCAATGAGGATCTGGCCCCTTTTTATTTATCTGTATCAAGGTTTCTGTTTCTACATAGTGTGTTTCTACACCAGTGCTTCAGTCACCCTCTTCATGCCAGCAACTAGTAACCACGAGGAAGCACATCAGAATAAGGAGGAAATAAAAGGAAGCAGTCTATGGCAGAAGAGAAAAAAGGAACGCCTTCTGAACTCAAAACACTAAGTTTTCCCCACAGTGTCTCATGATACACAGGCCATGAAATGCAGTGTAACCAAACAGATGCAGGGAAGTCTACTCAAGGCTTCCACTTTGGATCATCCTTCTTGGAAAATCCCCAGTAGCTGCAGACAAACCTCGCCCCTGAAAATCCCCTGCTCCTTGTGATTCAGTCCCTTTGTCTATGGACAAAACCCCAGCCATGCACTTTACTCTCCTACCGCAGGGCCAATCTTGCACAAACAATGTTCAGAAAGGAGGCAGAGGTTATTTTTGGCCAGTCTGATAGGGAAAGAAGTACAGGCTGAGGAAGAATCAGATATGACTCAGTTGGCATTTATTGTCCTACCTGGGGTAGGGGGAAGTTCAGACAGAAAAGCCAGCAAATGGGAGTATCACATGGATCAGATCCAGGTCTTCCCCATGTTCCCAGGCCTTTTCAGCCCAAGCCAGGCAAAAAGGACATATCCTGACCACAGGGACCATGCTAAGTGCCCCGTTATGGAGAGGTGGCCTTAACTAGCACAGTACTGGCAGGATTGTTCCCTCATCCCACTGGGCTGGCTGGAAGAAGCAGCCAGCAGACCTCCAAGGTCCTTCCTGGGTGACCTGGAAGGTGCAGACACCAAGTGAGTGCCATGGTCATTCAGAGACTGAAGCAGCTTAAAAACTACCAGCAAACCTCAGAGATAGCTGCAGTTCCTGACAAATGCCCCTCTCTGCTGTGCCAAGATCTGCCTGGCACAAAGAAAGAGCTTGGCACAATAAACTGAGGACTTCCCTTCAATGAAATCAATGCTAGCAGCCACAACAAGCATGTCTGAGGGCAGACACATGCCTGGCATCACGAAGCCCTAATGTGTTGGTCTTCAGCAGCGAGGGGAGCTGCCGCCTTCCCACACAAAGGGTTAAAGAAATGTGATCTCATGTATTGAGAGGGGCCCCAGCATGGAGCCAAAACACAGGTGCCGGCTGCCAGCCTGAAGTTGCCCTGCATGAGGGACCCAACTCCTCCTTGACCAAGTCACTACAGAAGTGACCCTGTGGGAAGATATCCATCACAGCTCCTAATGGAACATTAAAGAAATGCAATTTTCTCTTAGGACAACATTCGTTGTGACTCATCTTCCAAAACTGGAGGAGCAGTGACAGTTTTCTGGTCCAATACAAGGAGCCAGACCACCAGCTCTTCTCATGCTACCTCATCATAAGTGGAAACTGCAAAAACATGACATATCCCAAGAACTGCTACCCTGCAGCTGTGCTCAGTTACATTCACAGACTCAAGTGCTCGCACACTGCTGAGGTCAGGCTCAGCCTCCCTCCAAATCCTGGGGAGAGGAATTGAGCAAGATGCCAAACTGCTGAGACCTTCCCACTGACCCTGATGTGTGATGAAGCAAATACAATCTCCTTGTGGATCGCATGCTGCTGCCACAGTTTGTACTTTTTCTGGCACTTTTCAAGCGCTTTCTAAGCCTCAGCCCCTTGAGCTGTTTAATACTTTGACAACAGTGGCCACCAAAATCATTTCCACTTTCTAGAGGGAGAAAAGGAGACAAAAATGGGAAGTGTAAGTCTGTGACAGTGGAAATGGGTCTCAGCAGACCCAAGTTAGACCTTAGCATCAAGTCCAGCCTTCCTGTTTTCCCTAGTGCTTCCTACAGGTCTGAGCTTGGATCCCTAAAAGTAAGTGAAAATGAAAGGAGGTTGTGGTCCTGTAACTTGACCAGAAAGAGGAAGCCAACACTTGACAGACAAAGCTTTTATTAAATAAGCTCTAGGCCAGACCAAATTCTGCATCATTTAGGTCCTTATATGGCACCATTTTCTTCTACAGAACTGTACCAGGCATAAAATAACGCTGATGGTTTTCCATGACTGATGGTGAGGAAACACTAAGCAGTAATCATTTCTTCGTCACTGAACAACTAATTGGGATGCAGATGAAAGAGATAAACTCTTACCAAGGCAGTTCACAGGCAGGTGGATGCACCTGCCGCCAGCTCTGCACTACTGTGTATGTCCCTGGGGGCCTGACTTTGACACCACCCTCACACTGATACAGTACCACTGATATTGATGATTCAGGTGGGATCTCTGGGGGTTACCTGGTGCAGCCACCTCCTCCCAGCAGGGCTTGCCTCACAGATACAGCTGACCTTGAAGCCAGACTCCATTGTTCAGCTTTTCTACAGAGTTTTGGTAATTACAGAGGGGAAGAGGGTGGGAAGTGGGAAGCAATTCCCAATCCAGCTGTCAAGCTGCAGGGATTTCCAGGTAGTCTGCTCACCACTCTGGAAAGGATGTGATGAAACATCCATGCTGTACCAGCCATTTCCTGCTGAGTTGCTGCATGCACAGTCAGCACTGCGTAAAACCTACCACCGCAGCATTACAAATCTGGGTCAGCATCCTGATGCACCCCGTGGAAACAAATGTTCCTTCCCTCTCTGCCCTGTCTCTGGCCAGGGTATGCACCGGCAGCATCTTTTCTTTGCATCCCCTCATTTGACAAGTGTTTCCATCCACTAGCCTCCACCCACACAACAGACCCACCCACCCACCATTTTCTGGATGCATTCCCAAATTCATTCCAAGCCCCCAGCAGCTGCAGAGTGGACATTTTTGTGCAGGTGAAATGCAAAGGAAAATTCACATGGAACAACATGCCTCGCAGCTGGCATCTCAAGTGAACAAAATCAGGGCGTGCTCCAGATTTGCTGCAACTGCCCTGGGAAAGGTTTTTGAAAAGTCACCATCGTGCAAGCACTTCTGCTGCGCTGCATTCATTAAAGTCTCCTCCTGATCTCCAGTGAATATTTGCCCAAGGCCCTCTAGCCCATGTCTTAAAATTGACATGAGACTGGAAGTCTCTGATAAAAGAAGACACGAGACAGTGGCAGCAAGAGATATCAAAGGTCAGAGCTGAAATATATTGCAAGTCTGAACAGATTTAGCCTGCTCTTTTTAAGCCTCTTCCCATCGGCATGCCACACTTCCCCTAAATATTATAGACAGAAAATACGTGCAGGCTGCAGTGTAAGGTCCAGTGCAGAGTGGAGGCTCAGCTGCAGCTGCACCTTCCCTGAAGCAGCCTTGGGAAGGATGTGCCTGGGCATCCTGATGGACACCAGGAACCTCCAGAGGCATCCCTGCTCCCTTTCCCAGGGTTAAGAGTCTCATGGCTCCATTGCAATGAAGGATTTTTTCCAAATAACAGCATTTTCCTCACTCTGTCTGACAAAGGTCTGATGGATTTGCTAGTATCTAAACCATTTCACAGTCAGCAAAGGGCTTCAAATCTTTCTTCCAAACTTTCAGTGGGCTCACAGATTAATTTTCAGCTCAGAGTCCTTTCTATCTCTTGTCTCCCTACTCTATGTCAGAATCATGGGCAACCACCTCCCTCCCATTAAGAGCTGCATCCTGCCAGAGTGGGAAACTAAAACAGCTATTTCTTTGATCCTGCTAGGCTAATTAAGGCTAGCTAGGAACAGGAAAGAAAGGCAATTCAGGGGAAAATTGTAGCCCATTCCCCACTGTTGAAGAGAAAATGTTTACTTCAGGTAAAAAAAGAGAAAAAATAAAAAAGAAGAGGCATTGAACAGACCTCCACTTAAAGCAGCAATAGTGAGTAGAAGTCCAGAGAACTTTCTTTCTTAGAAAGGTACTAGCAGACAGAGATCAAAAACCGTGCACAAAATGTGAATTTTTTTTTTTTCCCCTTGGGTTCATGGAGCTGGTCTGCACCACAGTTAACAGCTCCATTCCCAGTTTCTCCATCTCAGGAAAGTGAGTCCCAAAAAATCTGACTTGAGGTAAGCTCCCAAGCAAAACAGTCTTTTAAGTTTATCAGGCATGGCCTAATCTGGGGTTTGGTGAAATTATTCTTTCCAAATTGAAGCATTTTTAACATTACATGAACAAATACATTCTTTTAAGGAGCATGTTGATTTGTAGAAAATAGCATCAGAATAAACCTAAACCTGCACCAAATTTCTGCACAGCCTGCAAAGCCGTATTTCCTAACAAAAATGCTATGATGAAAAAAATTAAAATCTTTTAAATCCTGCAAAAAATGTTAACAGTTACTGACCACATTTAATTCAAAAGAATCCTATCTGATAATTTTGAGTCATCAAAACTGTATGGAAAATCCTGCAAAAGCAGGCGTTTTGCAAAACTATCATTATTCTGCCCCTGAAATAAGCCTTATTAGCTGGAAGAATCTAGGTGGCACTGTGATAGCCTACTGCATGGAAGTTAGTCAAAAGGAGCTAATTTCAGAACCAATTCTCCTGAAACCTTCTGCAGACTTGCTGGAAAATCTCATACAGCCATTTTAACAAAAGTCTTTTTTTAAGGAGCTGTTTGTCAGTTTAACCCATGTTTGAGATTATTATTTGCCCAGCTGAGGAGAACAGAAAGCTTGCATGCCACAGAGGGCTAGTGAAGCCGAGGGCTCTCCCACAAGACAAGTCTAGATGAGGCTTCTGAATCAAAGATGCTTGCTTGAATATAATTTCCTTCTTTAATTTGGAACTGCTAAAAGACAGTCAATAGCTACATAGCCCTTTCTTTTGTTTTAGAAGATTTTGGGGTAAGGAAGAACCGTTGCTCTTAGCGCAAAAATCCATTTAAGCAGAACATGTTTGAAATAATCCTAAGTGCTAAAACTGCTTTTATTAACAAGTTGCAGTGATTCATTCTTTTCTCGTGCCTTTTGGATGACATTAGCAAGACAGTAGTTCATGGCAGGGCAGCAATCTAAACACTATGGATGATTTAAAAAAATTTCTAGTTTTAGGAAAGCTGAGAGCCAATCTGCTCCAGTGCTTTCACCTTCACCATGGCAGAGACAGTTAATGAAGAAGAACCAAGGACACAAACCATACCTGCCTCAACACCAGTTGTTGCTCCTCTTGCTGCCTGCAGTGGGATTCCATCTGAGCCCCTAGGCTTGTCCAGCTTTGCCCTGCCATGGGAGCAGTCCTATCCAAAAAGCATCCAGATGCTTTCCCCAGGCTCACGCGCAGCCAAGGACTGTTCATGCATGTGGGAAGAGGGAGAAGGCAAAACAGACACACAGAGATAGGGAAAAAAACCTAAGTATTTTTTTAAAGCTCCAAATTAGGATCAAGACCCTAGCATAGGGCACCAGGTGCAGGTGGATTGTGCAGGTCTTGCTCAGGGGTGTCAGTGGCACCCAGGGCATAAGGATGGCTGCAAGAGGCTCATGTTGCACCAGGTAAAAGAAATGGTCCCTTCCCTCTTGCAAGCACCAACACCTTCTGTGGGAGCCTTACTGTGTTACTTCCAAAAAAAATTCCAAAAAGGGTTATAAGTAAATCAGTGAATAAAATTCTCCTAAGCTTTTTGGTCTGGTAATTTAATTTTTCAGACATTGATATCTGGCGCACATCAGAGCAAGAAGTGATGTGGTCTCAGGGACACATTCAACTCCAGTGTTTCCAAGTTTGTGTCACAATAAACCTGAAAAGTCCAATTTTTAAATTTTTCTACTAGATAGAAATTATTTTAAAATTAATCAGTTCAGAAGTGCAGAAATGCCTCACTTCTACAATGATACCACAATATAAAATCCTGCTGATTTTGATAGGCTTTAATATTAGCATTCCCTTCAACTTAAATATATCAAGTAAAAAGTAACAGGAGCATTGTTGGTTGAAAAAAAATGCCTTCCTCTTGTTATATCAATCCAGTCTGGCACCAATTGGAACAAACCGAGGTTGTCAAAGCAGCCATGCATCCCTTCCTGCTGCCTCCTGGATGCTGGTGTGATCCCACAACACATTCCAATTTTGACAGACTCCATTTTCTGATGCAATTGTGGTTTGGAGAAAAGCTTTGAGCCATTTCTGGGGAAAAACTGCTCCAAAGCCTCTGTGCTGAGGCACATTGTGTACACAGGCTGAGCGCTCCCCTATCAAAAACCAAGTACAAATTCAGTTCAAGAAGTGACAGAAGACATTTTACCAGGGGTGCAACAACCTCTTCCTTGCTTTTTATATCCCTGTGTAACAATTACATACTCGGATTGCAAGGGCTTTTTTTTTTTGTTCCCCTTAGCTGCGCTACAGGCCATGCGGATTCTATCACAACGTACACATTGAAAAGTTGTTGGCAGTATTCTATAATCACCCAGGAATGCACTGGTTGTCACATGGGGCTTTGCTCAATACAGCTGTTTGCTGGCCCAGCTGAACAATAAACATTTGAAGTATGGCAAATGTTCTTTGAGGAGGAAGGTTTGTTATTAATGTAAATACAAGAGGACTCTTGAAATGGCCTGGCGACTTCAGTTTCACTTGAGGGGTGCCCGAAGTTATGAAGCTGGAGAATACAGAAGTTGAAAACCAAGATGTTATTTCCCTGTTACTCAAGCTGTGAGAATTCATTTAAAAATATCTGTATGACCTCAGGGGAGTCACAACCACAAAACCCAGAAGATGAAAGAAAATAAGCTTAAAATACCTTCCTCACAGAGTCATGCATTTCTTTCCTGGTTGTAAGAAGCGATGGGTAAACCTCAGAAGGTCCAGAGGTTTGGTTACACCTCCAGTGCAGCTGATGCCTTCTTAAAATCCCCCTCAGGGAAGATTTCTGCTCGCATTTATTGGAAACAAGAAAGTCAGTGAAGTTTGAGCTAATGCTTTTGCACTTCCAACCCAAGTCCTTCACTACCTGCTTGCCCATGCTGGTTCTCACTAACACAAATAATCGAGGCTCCAATTCCAATACCATTAGCAACAGTGTTGGTCAAACCACAGAAGAGGGTAGAAGCTGTGAAGAGCCCACAGTAAGTTGTTCAGATGGCATTTTCTGTGGGCAGAAAGTCCTGAGAGAGATTAAAACCTTAGAGTCACAAAGTAAAAGAAAGTGCAAGCAGTAGGCTTTCTCAGAGGGTGTACTTTTTCCCAGCAGAGATACATTCCTTCCATCATGCCAGACTACCAATGGCTGATTGCATTTGCACAGCAACCAGTCAGCAACTAGATTTTTTTTTTTTAATTTATATTTGCTCTGAATTACATGTTTTCTGGTGTCAGCTTTAGAGGTAGATAAAACCTAGCTGCAGCAACAGCTTTTAAAACAGCTATCATCTGTGCTTCAGTCAACAGAAACCTTTAATTAAAGCATTGAATTACATAGGTTTTGGTTACCATATAACTAGCAACATCTTCAAATATTTGGAGTGTAAACAATCTTAATAACTTGGAGACAGGCATCATCTTTCCTGCTTCATGTCAAAGGCTTTGCATGCATTTTGTAGGGGTCTGGAACAGGGAATGACAGAAGGAAGTGCTGATAAGGCTCTGCAGCTCAGCAATAAGGTAGTGCAGGAAAAATACAGTATATATGTAATGACTTGTGATCTCTTATTTTCCATGGTTTGGGAAAAAACTTTAGGAACTCTTCACTTATCCCAGACCTTGATTTGATAGTACACCAAGCTATGAAGCTCACCAATGCTCTGGCTGAAAGTACAAAAAGATGCTGATTTTACAGTACTTTCTAGCCAGCTGCTTTCAATCGTACAGAGCTATTTATTCATAAGTGATATTGTAAGCATCCTATTTCATCTTGCTCTTCAGATTCAGGAGAAAAGACTTGCCCATTAAAAAAGAGCATTGGACATTAGAAGTATTTATGGAGAAAAAGAATAACTATAGAGATTCCTATTAGCTAAATGAAAAACATTAAATGTGCTAAATCAGTAGGTATTCTGATTAGTATGCAATAAGTATCTGCTCAAACTATATAGCCTGAGCCTGCTAAAACACTCCCCAGGCCAGATGCAAAATGGTATACAGACAGCCTACTAAGTAACTTTAAAGTCTTATTTATATCAAAGCAATAGAATTTTGTATATCTGTACCTTTTTCTAAGTATCCACTATGAATGATTTCTGCCCCATATTCCTCTACTATTAGTCACAAAGTATAAGTCTGTTGTCTATAATCCAATACTGAAAAACAGAATCCCTCACGGAAGAACAGACAAGAGAAGCAGTAGATGATGCTGGATATAAGGGTATCTTTAGAAATCCTACCCTCATCCAAAAGTATGAAATAATGATATTTACCTATTCCTAAAGGCACTTTAAGGTCTCTGCGTTTAGGTTTCATTTTAATAAAGTGTTTCAGAAGAGAAGCACCTAAGTGTGAAGTTGTGACCCAAATCAGAGTCTTTACCTGCCACCAAGCCCTGAAGGAACCTATGTTCATGAGATCCCTATAGGATCGCACATTTATCAGGTTCACCAGAAAGTCTCTGTATGATGACAGCGGCCCTTGAGGAACCTCATAATATCCACCCCAAGCCTCAGCTATAAACTAGGTGTCGCCTCCATCTGCTGCTTTCTTTGAAAGATGAGTCCAGCAGACCCTCTTCTATGGTCATCCACTCTCAAAAATGAAACTTTAGGGATGCCACCTCCTCCCCTAGCCTCTGTGTATTAACCACATTTTCATAGCAGCTGGCCTGGAAGGGGATATTCAGCTCTTTTCTCAGCCCATCTCACACCTTCTTATGGGGCATTTAATTGCCAGATGCAGTCCAGATTAGGAAGAGAGTTGGTGAAGAAGCAAAACAGACACAAGAACAATGCTTCACCTCTCCCCTTGGGGCTCTGACACCATGCAGTAAAAAAAATCCACCATTCACAGGACTGGACAGACAGAGGGAGAGAACAAGCATAGAGGGGACATCAGTCTGGAGACTGGTCAGGACAGACTGGTCCCTGCTTCTGAGGTTGTGTTTGGGTTTTAATCAATGAGCACTCATTGTTAAGTGTATAAACAGCCACTGAAGGAACTCTGATCTGGGCCAATGCCTAAGAGAATGCTATTAAAATGCAACAGACATTGTCTCATTAAGAATCACGCAGCACAAAGTGTCCTGTTTTGCAGAGCTAGGCATGAGACACATCGTCTTGTCCTGGAAGGCTTTTAAAGGATTATAGTGTGTTCCAAAACCATTCACCTCTACAGGGAGGTTTTCAGTGACTCACCAAAGTTGGATCAGGTCATTATGGCAATAGATCTTGCTGTACACAGAGACATAATGCCAATTCTGGAGTGCCCAGCACACTGCCACGCACACATTTCTCTATTAGGTCACAGGACAGGCAAAATGCTATGAATATTGTTATTCTTCCAGCATCCCTCAGCATTACCCTTAGGCACTTAACATTTACTTGCTCGTGTGCTCCCTACAACAGATATACTTGTGTTTGGGTTTAGGGGATTTTTGTGTGGGCTGCGCTTTTAAGTCCTTAATCACTGCTTCGGTTAAAGAAGCAAGGATGTATTGTGTGTTCAAGGTAGTGTAGATATAGCTAGGAAGGCCCCCTCCTCTAATTAAAACCATCCATTTGCTCTTCGTGTGTAGAGAAACATAATACAGCAGGAAACAGCTGTCATATCAAATACCCCTTTATGGTAATTGTTGTTAAATACCATCTTTTTAATGGTAACATACTTATACAGGTTTGGCAACAGATGTAAAAATAAGTAATCACTTTTGCTGGAGGGCTACCAAAATGGCAGGTTTCCCAAGTCAATCAGTTCTCCCAGGGACTGGGAATGTAGAAAGCAACTTAGTGCTGCAAGGAATATGACAATCTATTTATAATGGCACAGTATGTGAGGCTGAGAGGAGAAACTGCAGCTGTTGTATAAGGATTATAAGTGACTGATTGTTTCTAACAAAATGTATTGCTATATCAGAAGGAAGCACAAGTTTAGCTGCCTGGCTGATTTTCTTTCCCTTGTACAGGTGTGATACCAGCTTGAATGAAATCAGGTGCTAAGACTAAAAATGCTCTTTTGTGATCTCCTCCTAGACATTCCTGGGTAGTCTTTGTTAACTCTCTTGGGGACCTACTGCATCAGAACTCATCCAGCCTTTGTTAAAATGAAGAGAAAGGCTAGCCCAGACTCAGAAGAACCCACGGGAGCATCACAAAGGATAGAGGGCATCCCTAAGTGATAAATAATAGTCCTCTCTCTTTAGATCCTGAAAAAGCTTTGCTTCCTGTTTCATGTTTACTTCTTTTCCAGCTGCTGTATGTATTTCTATGGGCTTTTAAATAACAATTCCTCCATCAGAAGGGAAGGCTGCTTGCCAGTGCAGAAAAGCAAATTATTCCTTCATTCTATGTACAGCACATTACTCATACCAGATGTTGTAATGACTATGATGTTTAGGATCAAGGACACAAAAAACTGCAAACAGGAAAATTATCAGAGCACCCAAAGCCACCTACTTTGGAGAACCCCTGATCCAGCAGCTGACTGACTCACAGGAGACATGGGTTCATGCTGCACTTCCCACCCTAGTTTGAAAGGGCCCAAGGACTAAGCAGCAGCGGGACTTCTCTAGCAACATAATCAAGGCCCTACATCCTTTGTAAAGACTGAAACAGAAAACAGGCTTAGCAAAACATTTGTCTATCAAGTAGGATGCTGGGCATGATGTTGCTGTTAATATAAGCAGGAGAACTTTTTGCTCATTGATGTGGCTAACCATAGTGCAGGGTGTAGTCTGTCTCCTAAATCTGTGCTCACTCTCCCTGGAAGAAGATAATCCAGGCCTGATGAGATCTTTCCTACACGCTTATCTATTACACAGTCAGCTGAAATTGGGGAGACAGAGAGGAGTCTGATGAGAAATCTCTTGCATGTAAATAGCTGTATTTTACACCCTTTATATCCCTGGAATGTGCATTTTCCATGGCTGTTTGGCAGAAAGAAATCTAGTCCTCAGTTTATGCAGCCCACTACCCCAACCTCCTCAAAGCCAAATACCAGCAGACATTTAGGAACCCGTAGGTGTCTTGATTATGGAGATGCAGGACTGATAGAGGCACACAGACAATTAACCTGTCCTCTTCTGCTTTGCCTTTCCCCATCACCTCAAGATCATTTTCTGGCACACGAAGGTCTGATGCACTCACCCAGGCTTTGGCCGGAGTAGTTACTTCCATGGGTTGCTTTCAGCTAGCACGGTATATCTTGAATATGGGCCACTTCCACATGGTTTTTCAAATAGCTGGAATCACCTCCTATAATTTGGCAGGCAAGCTACAGTGCCAGCTAGCGACACCCAGATATGCCACCACATGAGGTGGGGGGGTCACCCCAGCACTGAGACAAAGCTGAAGCAGACTGCAGCGTATTATTAAGGAACAGATCAGACACCTGGCTGCTGCAATCCAGCC
Organism: Grallaria varia; assembly: GCA_013396735.1. Taxonomy (NCBI): domain Eukaryota; kingdom Metazoa; phylum Chordata; class Aves; order Passeriformes; family Formicariidae; genus Grallaria; species Grallaria varia. The sequence continues at coordinate 75,446 of VWZG01010770.1, forward strand.
ACCAGAAGCCCTCCATTTTCACCTGGCTCTAGCACAGCAAGTCACCTACACGCACAAATCCTGCGCCTGGAGGAGGCGGAAGTGTTTTTCTCTGCTGTTTCTAAAGAGTTTTATTGCTCTTTGTGTCACACAGACAGCTGTAGCAATATGACTGCCTGCTGTCCCAGCCCTGCCCAGTGGCACAGAGGGAAAATCATTTTTTCTTACATTCTAGATGGGCAGCTGGGGCATGGGAATAAGACAGACCTCTCTATAAATATACACACACACACAGAGTCCTAGCAGACTATTCTTTCTGTGCAAAGTTACGCATTTATACAACACCTTTCATCAGGGATCTTAGAGCATTTTGAAATACCAAATATCACAAAACTCTTATAAGGGCTGGGGTAGTCAAGGGAAGCTGAGAGAGAGCTCTTACAATGCTTTGCTTCAGCAGTCTGGTGTAAGAGCAAGAAACCACACAGGTAACCTGAGAAACTGGGGGAGCTTCAGGGAATTTTTGCTTTTAGAAAGTTTTTTTGAAATTTTTTGAAATTTTCCATTTGCATCTTTCAAAACTTTCTCTATTAAAACATCAGTTAAAAGATAATTTCAATGGTGTTCGGAGACAAAACTCTAATTCTGGTACATTCTGGAAACCTTAAGTCAGTTCCACAGCTCTGTTGCATGCACTATTGCTCTCCAGCTATGGTTAAAATATGCCAGCATGCACATAGATGGTCTGAACATACCAAATAATGACAATAAGAAGCCAATGCAATTATTCTTCACTCTTTAACACTGCAAAATTAAAGCAGTGCTTTAAAATTGAAACTAATTTATAACATTATAAGGTACCTTTACCCCTTTAGATTAGTGCAATTAGGCTTTACTGCAATTAAAATTAAACCTAATAGGTGTAAGACTTCAATATTACCTACCCTAACTGTGAGATTAGCTCAGTTGGTTAGAGCATGGTGCTAATAACACCAAGGTTGTGGGTCCCATCAAACTCAGAATAGTCTGTGATTCTGACATTTTATTTGAAACTGAAATTATTGTGGGGCATGGGTGAATGACCCATCTCTATGCTAGAAGTGGCAAGGTATGTAGGATTTTCTCCTCTTCCCCCTCTCAACAGCCTAGTTTCTATGTGAAAGAAAACCAATCAGGTAAGCCACAAGACAGCTTCAGCACGCTCCAGACGGGTTCACAGAGCATCTGCAGAGCATTTCTGCCCCACTGTTCAGCCACAGTCTGGCAGTGCCAGAGCAGCAGCTCAATTTCTCCAGTCCATCACAATACATGACATGAAGACGCCACTCAAGAAGGACCAGAAGCAAGAACATACAGTACGTGGGGATTGCTGTAAGCAGTGAAGGTGGTTCTGGGTGCTCAGAGAGAGCCCTCCAGCAATCCTTGCACTGTGGTTCCCTCCCCAGTTTGCATGCACTCTTTCCAAAGGACATGAACAAGGCCTTTGCCTGTATCTCAGAGATGTCCTCCCCAGGAAACTTTGCTCTCTAAACTACTATCTTCAGGTACAGGATCAGAGCAAAAACATCTGGCACAGCATTCTCTTTCTCCTTAAATCCAAGAGCTTCACCCCTCAAGAGATGCCATTTGCTCCTGAAAAGACATGCCATCAGTTACAAATGACCCTTGTTTGGGTGAACAGGTGCAATGGAAGAAGTATGGACATTTACAGCAGCAGACTGGTAGCCCATGGATTCAGGTCTTCATTGCAGCTAAAGGTAGGCAGCTACTGTACATAGCTGTACCCTGCAACTGTTCCTCATCAGCAGTTAAAGCCAGGTAGAGGGGCTGAATAGCACTTCATCTTAAGAAACCCAGAAGCACTCTGATGAGGAATGCTCATGCTAAGATTAAAGGTGATTTCATTTTAGTAGCTGGATCCTGCACATATCTCTTCTACTGCAGTCTTTTTATTAGTCACATTTTGATGGGTGCCAAGAAACTAGCTATAAAGAACATTGTACAACTCAGACATGGAAAAAGTTAGTTCTTTGTGGTATCATATTTTAGATGAAAAACCACTTCCTCTCTTGCACAGCAAAGCAAGAAAGCGTAGGCTTCAGTTTTATCACTCATTGCATCTGTTCCTTCTTAACAAGTTTGAAGTCTGTGAGCCAAAAATGTATCTATCCCTCTTTTACATTCGTGTAAATTTGAAACATGTATAGCTTCACTGGAGTTTACAATGGTAAAAATGATGAATTATGGAATTTTGGTGTTTTCTTTCAAGGAGAGCAAATTGTTTCACAGAATAATATGCTTTCACTTGTGGAGGCTCTGAATTATTTCTCAAACTACAGCAAAAAACTGTATTATTTTCAATGTGCTGCTGCACATGAGTTCAGGGTGGGTTTCAGACAAATTATCTTCTGCGGGGTAACAGCAGAGCTCTGTAGTGACAGGAATCTCTGGGGAAGAGGAAGCACTCACCGTTGCTCACAAACTCTCTGATTAGTCCCTTCTGGTCACAACAGTCTGTTTTGACCATTTATTTAAACAATGAACCTTTTCTGGCATTTGTTACTACTTTCACTTCTTGTTACTACAGAAGAAGAACACAAGTTATCTATTTTAAAGTTATCCATTTTAAAGTTATCTTTATACCCTGAATTTTCACTAGGAGAGTAAAACAGGTTGGCATTGGGCAGGTATACCTTTCTGTGCTTTATCTCATGCTACTGCTACACATTCAGGTTTCTTCAAGAGGCACATTACTTCTTCAGTGCCTTTCCTCAGTCGAGCTAAGTGTAATTTTCAGTGTATTTCTGTGGTCAACCCTAACCTTTTTATCTGCCACTCTGCTTATCTAGCTGTCTGGTTTGATATTTCTTGTTTGCACTTAACCAGGTTGGATATTTCCCCTTTGTCTTTCCCCATAGTCATATGCATCAATCAGAGCTTTTTTTTAATTCTTTTTGCAGCAGACAGGGAAGAAATATAGATGAAAGCATGCTTACAAACACCTCCACAGAAGAAATCAACACCACACAAGAAGTTCTGGCTATGTCAAGCTCAAGATTTGGTAATAACTTGAAACAGAATATAGACCTAAAAAGTATTAAAAAAAAGAGAAGCAATAATATCCTGTATTTATGTAAGAAAAATGTTGGCACCTTAGTAGGAGCTACAGTATGGCTAATAATGATATATCCCTGTGAACTAAAGGCCTGGGTTTTGTTATAATAATTTAACCAATGAATATTTTCAGATGTAGAAAAACCAAAAACATTTATACAGACATTAAACATATTTTCGTATTAGAATAGGAAACCCTGCCCATGTAACCTTCTTTAAGAATGAGATTTTCACATTTCTGAACTGTTAATGACTGGTATAATTCTTAAGGATATTTAATATGTTGGTTTTAATAAAGTATGACAATAGCTGATGAACATTTCACCAGAATGTCACTGCTATCACTTTCCCTCTGGCATCTCAGCTTTCCCACATTCAGAAAACAGTGTCAGTGTTCCCATTTGAGTTTTTCAATAACAAATCTGAGACCTCTAGTCAGCCCAGAATATTGTATTACCAGTCTTTTTCAGAAACATCATAATTCACACATTCTGCACCTACTGACTAAGAAGAAGGCAAAGCCATCCGTCACTGGAATTAGTCTCCCACACAGCTGCCACTTGTAAGAAAGGGGCATCCAATGCTTCTTTCTCAGTCTTCAGTCATTCCCATCTCTTGATATCTGACATGGAAAACATTGTTGGATGACACCCTCCAACATTCTTTGCCCCAGAATTTTGCCCTTACAAGCCTGATACACCAAAACCCTTGGCCTGTTTACAGAATAGTATCTCTCCCACGCTGCTGATTTTTCACATTCATAATTGCATTTTGTAGAAATATTTTGAATGAAGTCACTTTATATAAAAGATGGAACTCTGGGGAAAGTTTAAACCATAACCCTCCAGGAATTACTGAGTTTGTTGACTGTGAGGATAAAAAAACCTCCTAAAATTTCAAACTTTTTATAAACATTTTAAACAAGTACAACTAATTAGAGTCTGATCAAAGCCAAGTGAAGCCCTCTGGAGCAGCTGCATTCCCTATATTTGTGAAAATCAGGCCTTTTAAATAGTTATTTAAATATGGAGTATTGGAACTAAGCCAAAGACCTTTGAAATCAAGGGGACTTTTTAATGACTTCCATGCAATTTGTATCGTAACTTTAGAAAATAACTTATTTTATTTAATTCATTGTTGCTGCTGACTGCCACAATATAGACTGAGACATTTTCCGTTTGCAAAATCTACATGGGCTGAATAAATTCACACAGAATTGTTTAGGTTGAAAGAGACCAAGATCTTGAGATCATCTAGTCCAACCCTCTCAGCTCAGGCAGGGCCGTCTAAAGCAGGTTGCCTGAGACTGTGTTCTGTTGGTTTTTGAATATCTTGAAGGATTGAGACTCCATAACACCTCTGGGCAACTTGTGCCAGTGTATAACTACCTTCACAGTTTAAAAAAAAAAACCCAGACCAGACCAAACCAAACATTTACTGCTTTCTCCTTGTCCACCAAGGTAGTCATATCATTGTAGAAGGCAACATGGTTGCTCAAGGGTGACTTCATCTTTACAAATCCACTCATGCTGACAACTTCAAATCACCTTCTTGTCCTTCATGTGTTAGATAATGCCTTCCAGGAAGTTTTTCTCCTTCACCTTCCCAGGCACCAAGGTGAGGATTACCAGAATGCTGTTCCTCAGATGTCCTTTATGCCTTTCTTGTGATATAGAAGGTCTATCAGTCTTCGGGAACCTCTCCCTGTCATAATGACCATTTGACATAGTCAAAGATAATCAAGAGTGGCCTTGCAATTACAACAGCCAGCTCCCTCAGCTCTCATGGGTGCATGTCCAGTATGCTTAAGTGCTCCCTAGTCGGTGGGTAAGTCCTTCTTGTTCCAGACTTTTCCTCTAGTCTCAGGAGCCTGGGATTCCCAAAGGCTAATTTTACTGGTCAGGTCTGAATCAAAGATCACACTTGCTGCCCTTTGCTCATTTTTCTACTTTTCAGAATGGTCCTTTCTTGGGCTTGGAGGACATGACCCTTGAATATCACCCAGCTCTCCTGGATGCCTTGTCTCTGCAGGGCCATGTCTCATGGAAATCTTCCAAGCAGGTCTCTTAGGCTGAAGTCTGCTATCCAGAAATCCAGGGCTAATTTTTGCCCTGCTCTCTCCTCCATCATCTGATAGTTACTGCAGCCAAAGCTGCCTTTGACATATGTCCCAGACCAGTTCTTCCTGTATCAGGTCCAGGAAGTCACCCTTCCCTGTTGACATCTTGATTACGTGTGCTAGAAAGGTTTTCATCAGAGTACTTCAGAAACTTCCTGGATTGTTTGTGCTCTGCTGTATTATCCTTCCAAGAGCTAGCGGGTGTGTCCTCCATTAGGACAAGGACTATGAACATGGGGTTCCTTTCAGTTGTTTGAAGGCGTTATCTATATTAGGGCTTCCTAATCAGGAGGTCCGTAGCAGATACCCACTAAAACAGCAGCCATATTGGACTGCCTGTTCATCTTGACCCATAACTTCTTGACCAACTCCTGGCCCATTCCAAGACAAAAGTTGTCAGAAATCAATTTACAAGTCCCTATAAGTAAGACCCTATATGGTCTATTTTGGTGGTAACTTCTACTTAAAGGAAAAACTAACCCAACCTGGAAAAAACTAACACAAAAAAACCCCCCACAGACAACTGAGCGTACTCTGGCCAATTACAAAGGTACACTGTAGAAGTTCATTGTGCCAGGGCAACCTTCAGTTTTGGAGGGTCATGCCTGGCAACCCTCAAATGTATGACTTAACACTCAAGGACTGCTTAACTCTAAGTTAAGGTTTTTCTACCTGGCCTCCAAGGAAAATGAACTTAACAGTGACCCTGCAGGCCTGAAATAAAACTGACCAAAACATTTCACTTTAGAAGTGGGAGGAGTTTTGGACAGGTACAGACCATGAGGTGATAAATTGGGAAAAAACTTCTGGGGGCAGCCTGTGCTGAGCTGTGCAAGAACAAACGTTGGCAGAGGTGGTGATTTCACAGCGAGTCCAGCATGTCCTGCTGCACTGTCACTGTTGCACATGGCACGGAGCTGGAGGATCTTGCCCCAAATAAAACAGGGAACTTGGTCAGGTGCAACAGCAGTCTACGGAGGTACTCCCAAGCAAAGGGAGTTGAGACCTCAAGGGGCAGGGAACAAACCCACAGCCAACCCACCTGGAGAGGAAGAAGGTCAGGGCCAACTACCCTCAGAAGGAGATAGGCAATGCAGAGACATCTGGATATAGTACAGCTTTTGTATTTGTGAGGCAGCATTTTGCAGAACAAAATCATAGAATCGTTTAGGTTGGAAAAGACCTCTAAGATCACCAAGTTCAACCATAAACCTAACACTGGCCAGTTCACCACTGAGCCACATCCCTAAAAATATGTTTGCTGTAAGGGAAAATTGTGATTTTCCTTTAATTTTGATACAGTGAGATCCCTTCCAGGTCTTGTTTCTATGCTTCTCAGCCTCTCCTTTACTTCACAGGGCTATTTTCTGTTGCTCTATTAATAGATCACATTGCAATTCTCATGACTAACACATAATTCTTGATGCAATCCAAGTCCTACCTGTGCTTGTCTGGAGTTCAATCTCAACTGTCTAGCAATTGCTGAAAATGAAACTCAGACAGAAACTAAGCAATGCTTGACTGAGCATAGAAGGTACTATTCAATTCCCTCTTACTGTTACATAGGGCTCAATTATCATCTGCTGCCTCTTTCAGAAATCTGAATGACAGATATTACTGAGATCTCACAAGAAACAAGAGTCATCCTGTGTCTGAATTCAATGCTCTTCCCTTAGTTTCTTGTTTCACTCCTGTATGACAGTCCACTATCTTTTACAAATCTTAATTATTTCAAGTCCCAGTTGGCTTATTTCCAAAAAACTGTTGCCTTGGTTAAAGACCCACTGTGGCAGCACTCTGCAGATAACTTGAATCTAAAGGTTTCTACGTATTAGTCTGAGGCCTCAGTTTGCCCATTTGACTAGCATTTTTAAAGACGTAATAGTTGCTTTACTGTGTCATTATCAGGATATTCTTCTCCACGGACGCTCCCTTG
>VWZG01010773.1:10325-68274 GCA_013396735.1 Grallaria varia
TTAAAAGCACCCAGGTCAGAACTTTAAAAAAATACATAAGAAATGTTCATACCTGGTTCATTTATGTCCGATAATAAAACAAAATCCTCTTTAAAAGTCTTCAGTACCTAGTAACAGCCCCATGAAGAATAAGGGGGCTGGCAGGGGAAGTTGTCAGAAAATTTAATTTCCTTTCATTAGTTAGTCTGCTCCACAAATCGGTGCTTGTTAAGTTCAAAGCAGTCCTGAAAGCAACATCAGTTTTAAGTCTTTTTACTTCAGTCACATCTGTTAATNCACGACCCTGGACCCTCCAAATTTTAGCTAAAAGGGATAAAACGCATGAAAAGGGTCATTTAAGAACGTTAGTGGTTTCCACACATTGAGTTTGAAGGTTCTTTGTTCCTGCCTGTGACAGTTATGCGAGAATACTTCCCCTTAATAGCCTCTCTGTCAGGAAGTGTTAAACCTGCCAAATGCAGACAATTAGAGCCTCTTGAACAAAATGCAGGAAGAGTGATGACTGATGAAGAGCCACGATTATAGTTGAGAAGGAAACTTTTACATTTCTTTTCTCTTGCAAATTTACCCATATATTTGCAAAACAGAATTAAGAGGGGGGAAGCAAACAGGGTGATTTTTTTTCACTTAGTTACCTGCAAACAAGTGGCTGATACACCGCAGTCCACAGGAAGACAAGCTGCACATCATTATAGGGGAACTTTTCACTGCCACTGTATTTTTATACATGCATACAACAACTTTAAGTAATAAGTGCCATCGTATCAGCAGCATTAATTGCCTCAGTTCTGGCTTGAAAAGATTGTAGTCATCTGCCCAGCACAGTTATTAATTTACACTGTTTCAACATCTGTTTCTTTTACAGTTCTAACATATTAAACTAAGACATGAGAAAAAAAGAAAAATCAATGCACACTCAAAATTTTTAGCCTTCGAAGAGCATTTCTGAACGAGAAAACCAAAATATGCTGTGCTTTCAAGAGAAAAACTTATCAACAAAAAAATAAACAACTGACATACTCGAGTCTCTGGTAAGTCTTTTGATCTTTTTCCCTAAGAAAGTATGTTTTTAGTATCATGAATTTCACTTGCACATTACATGAATACAAACTCAGTTTGAGTACTCAGAAAGTTAGAACAGTTATTTTTAGCTTTTTGGGGCAGAGAACTTATGATACACAATATTTGCCCAAGGGGAGCAAAGAAATGAATGCTATGACACTGCCTAACGCACAAGTCCATATGTGCAAAATATATAAAACCACACTGCTATTAGAAGCATTTTGAATTATTTTTTAAAAGCGAAAGTCCTCAATGATTTACTGCTGTTTCCTCCAAAAACACATTAGCTACTCTACTGTATTCCCAAAATAAACTGGGGACTGTAAAGAAATATATAATTTTAGCACCACCTTTTATTGTACAAATAAAAATGTTCAAGTAATGGTCGAAGTTTATAAAAATCTTAAGAGTTATAAAATGATGTCATAGTGTCTTTATGAATGGGTGATTATTATTATGGGTGATTCAATTGCGTTGAGGTAAAAAATACTCATTTAGCATAAGAATGCCTAACATCCCAATTTCAGGTACATGCCTCTCAGCCAGGTACCAGCAGGTGGAGACAGAAAAGCAAAACTGTCTTGATGTAGAGGAATGCCAGGATAAAGCTTTTTAACAGACTCCTAGAACTGTAAAACATTGTGAAGAACTACATAATCGTTTTCACAGCTGAGGGTGTTGGCCTTCAAGAACCTCCATTCATGTCTGGTCTCCGACAACCTCTCCAGCAACACAGTGATCATTGAACCCCAATGTCAATACCCCAATGCAAGAATTCAGCCAAAGCAGGTACCCAAAACTTAATTACAATAAATTCAGAGCTCTGCTGAAGACCTTTAGTGTGTCTGCTGACATGAGTGAAACTAAGTAGACACACAGAGACATTATTCTTCCAGGTCTACATCCAGCTGTGTTCTACCAGCCATAAAATCAGATTGTATGTGGTGAAACAACCCAAAAATTATTCTTCCCTTGCCGTTCCTTTGCCAGTTTTTCACCATAGAAGGTCCTTATACTCATTACTCAGCATCTACCTTCTTCTTGCCACTTATTCTCCTTTACTTATTCACAGTCAATATATCATCTCAGCTCCAAATTTATTATAGCCATTGCTCACAAGATAAATGCTAATTCTTTTGATTAAAACTGTTTACCACTACCTCTCCCAATCAGGTTTTGGAAAACTAATTGTAGTTACACATTTTGAAATGCTTTTGTTGGTTCTCTAGCTGACAGCATGAGACTCGGGTTCCTCACATGTGTAGACTGGATAACTATTGCCCCACCCAACTAAGAAACTGAACCAGGGATGAGAAGAAAATTACTCTTCATCAAACTGCTCTCTCCACTCTCATTCCACATCTTTCCATTCTCAGTTTCCTATTTACTAAAGCATTTGCCTGTATGAGAATAGTTAGCTACGTCTGTTATGCCAAGCATCCTCCCTCCAGGTCTTTAAGTATACTGCTGAAGAGCTTCCTTCTCTTAAATTCAGTTTAATTTCTACTCATTGGGAATTTTTCTGCATGCAACTTCTCCAAGATGTTCTTACAAAAGCTTAGCAACTACAGTGTCTCCTATGTGTAAGTGTTAAGCAACATAAACAAGTGAGAAAAAACATCCTTTATTCATGAAGGACCTAAGTATCTGCAGCACTATTTAACAAGTGTGGGATAAAGACAACTCTTCTAGTAGCAAAGATATTCCGTGAAGTCCTGTACTGAATAACAAAACACTAGAAGTTATTACTTTGTGTTTGTTTTAATTATTCATCCACAAAGAATATGTGCAACAGATCTGTCTTAAATTCTGGTGTTGTCAGAGGCATGAATGCAATTTTCTTCCAGCTTTACTAGATTCCATTTTAAAGATGAAGTCACCTCTAATCAACACAAGTGTGAAGCAGACATTTAACTCCTTCCTAAGACCTTTAAAATTTTTATTTTTCAAGAGGTCTTAAAGATTTTGAAAGCTTCATAACTGTGACCAAAGTAGATATCCCAAGAATGGCAGAAATCCTAAACAGTCTCTACGTTTTTGTGTATTGCTCCTCTGATTGTAGCTGGTAACACATAGCCTTGCCCTTCCTATCTTAGTATTAATTCCCAAAACAGTATATCAAGCTCTAATTAAAGATCAGGCATCCTTTATAACGTAATTACTCGGGTATTCATTTGAGCAAAAGACATTATTGTGGGAAGGAAATTATAGGACAAACAGAGGCATATAGTTAGATTCACAGCAAGTGTGTCAATATCAGTTATCAAAAGCTTTATTTCCTAGAATTGGTAACCAAAGCACGGATTAACCTAAAATTTTCAGCTCCTCTTTCTCATGGAAACTACAATGGTGGCAATGTCTGTGGACTTGCCTTTTTCTTATTTGGTGGGTACACTGCAGGTTGGTTTTTGGTTTAATTATATATTCTTTTTCATCAACACTCTTCAGATAATTAGAACCGGTGCAAGTCTGAGGTATGTTAAACTGATATGATATGGATACTTTTGGATTAAGCAACTACCACATAGTTCCTTTCAATAGCAGAAGACTGGAGTTGTCAACTCAGTCCTACATTTCAGTTCATTTGGTGTTAAGGGTTGTATATATCCCATTGCCAACCAGAACACTCACATTTCCTTTTCATGTCAGGAACTTCATATAATTGTCAAAAACAGTACAACTGAAGGTTTTTGAAATAACTGCATACAAGTAGATTGGTTTCACTGGTTCTGTATGTCTACCTGTTCATTAACCATTATCCTATTTTGTCACATTTGTTTCTTTGTACCAGTGGGATAACAGACCCTTACATAAGTTTTAACTTGAAACAGTGAAAAAACCCAGCATTTTAAGTATTAGAGAAAGTTCTGTGGTGTTTAAATGATTAATTCAAAGTTAACTCCTAATTAGATTTTTTTCCAGAAGCTATTTTTTAAGATTTCTAGAAGAATATACAGGATGTCAGACAGAACAGAGAACCTTATGCACAACAGCTTGGTTGCTGTTAAATGTTATGAGTGCTAAAGGACCACATACACAAGGACTGCTTAAACACACAATAAAAACCTAAAGGAGTACTGTATTCAACTTGCCAAATGCCAGTCTAACTCATTTGGAGCTCTCCAGAAAAGAAGGAAGTCTTTGCACTTTTACCTCTTGCAGCATATCCCGCTACCAGTCATGACACACACCACGCATTTCCATCGCAAGTGCTGAGAAACTCTTTTAGGCATTTTGACCTCAGCTATTTTGTCATTTTATCACTCTCTCACAACAGTCAATTCTCCAGGCAGCCTTATCAAGAGATAATTTTGTGGAGGCTTAGCCCCTTAGTACTCTGTTTATCTTTCTCATTTAGTCATGTTTTGGATTGGGTTTTTTCCTTTTAGAGTTTAAAATCCAACTTAGCTAACACACTTTTTCGTGCATCTCAAGCTTGCACTCAAAACTTTACTTGAAAAACAAAAATCTAACTCGATAGGTAATGTATAAAAAATTTCAACACAGGAGGTCAACATTTTATAATACACCAAAGGTTTAGGTTTATACAATAAAGGCTTTCAAAGAGAAAAGTATATTTTAACTACATTAACACAGACAATATAACAAGACACAGGAAAGCTTGTAAAAGCCCAATAGTTAATTACTATAGCAGAAAATAAATGAAAATTAAGATTAAGTTTACAAACTATAAAGAAGCAACCGAAGTATTTTTAGTGACCTGCTGAAAATCACTCCTTCTAAACCCACAGGAAGAACACTAGCTGTAGATTCTGATAAGGAGCAACCAACTTCACCTATTCTCGCCCTGAGTTCTGCAACACATGAAAATCTGCACCATCAGCACAGACCATAAAATGGAAACTTCATACAGTTTAAGAAACTTCAGTGTTAACTCAGAGCTGTCAAGATGTTCACCAACAAGACGACCTGAGAAATGTAAAGACGTGCAGATAGGCAAATCCACACCTGACACTTAATACATTTACCTGCCTTCATGCTGAATTTAAAGTAAAGTATTTTTAGAGACTCCACTGAAGAACTTCATAATATATCATTTATTATCACGGACTTTGTTTTCTTTCCCAAAGCTCTCTTGCTAGCAAAAGTCTGTACCCATTTTTAATTACATCTTACTGAAAAAGAAGATGGAACAATAATTAGATTCTGCATCAGACCTTCAATAGGTGTACTTTGATTTAGACACTGTTCCTACAGTGGGCAGACAGTAATTAAATGATTTCTCACCTTGACTACTCCATCAAAGCCAGGGATCGTGTTGACCTTTGCATTCTTGGCTAACAATTTGCTTTCAATCTTGTCTCCCATAGCTTGAATAGCATGTGTGTCAGGTCCAATGAAGGTGACACCTTCCGATGCCTGCAAAGACAATAAAGATAAACCTTTAGGAGACAAAAATAAAAATCAGCTTTTCTTTACATAGGTATTGTTATTCATATTTTTCTCCTTTTGAACTAATGCAACAACGCTTATAAGACAGTGATCTGTTCGTGTAACAACTTAGCAATATATACCCATTTCAGCCACTTCATTAAAAATGTGTCCAACCTGGTGGAACTATGTATATACACAGATTCAAAGCCCCTATAATTAGCATTTGTATAAATCAAAGCCAGGCCAGAGAAAAACAGCTGCAAGTGGAAGTACTCCAGCATGACAGTTAGAAAAATCCCTTCAGAAACCAGAGGATAGTTAACACACCCTTGAAACAGCCAAAAGTGATTTACAAAGATGCCCTTGCTAAACTGTAACACAGTTTAAAATTCTATTTATTATGCATTCCTAAAAACAAACCTCAGTGAAACATCACAATGAAAATACAGTACCTTACTCAACATATTTAAGATCTTTAAAATAATGTAATCAGCGAAAAAAATCTTTTCTAATCCTTTCAGGAAACTCTTTTATCCAATACTAATACGGAAATAGGTTACCATAAAATACTTAAATACTTCAACTGTAATAAGTAGATAGAATACTGAATTGCATTTTTCTTCCTCCCGTTTCTCTATGCCAACAAAAGACTTCAGTGAGGTGATTCAGATACAGGCACTTTTTCAAACCTCTTCAGGTCAGGACTAAACTGAGTTAAAGGCAATTCAATCAGAACTATTCCCTGAAAGTTACTGACGCATCAGCGAGTACAGACATGTTTCAGGCAACTAAACACCTTTTGTACCGGAGGGGGAAGAGGACAAAAACAAAAACAAACAAACAAAAAAAACCAAAAAAAAAACCACAAAAAAACTAAACACCCAAACAAAACAAAAACAAAAAAAAACTAACCCTTGCACAATTTTTCCAACTGTTACATCGACTTCTTTTTCACCTCAATTCTAAGACACCTGTAAAACACTTAAAAACCAACTTGTTTCTAGCCAATGGGCAGCTTAATATCAATAGCAGCAAAATGGCAAATAGACGATTTCTTATATTGCAACTTATGTCTTAATATTTTGTCTTTCTGACATATCTTTGTGCTGCATAATCCATAAAGTAACAGTCACTAAAAATAAATACACAAAGCTTCAACAAATGACTTTTTATGTGATAGTAGTAGATAATCCAATCCCTGGACACAGGAATCAAAAAGCACAGAATACGCTCAGTTGGAAGGACCCAAAAGGATCATCAAGTCCAGCTTCTGGCCCTGCACAGGACCACCCCCAAGAGCTACACCAGGTGCCTGAGAGTATCATCCAAATGCTTCTTGAACTCTGTCAGGCTTGGTGCTGTATCCACTGCCCTGGGGAACCTGTTCCAGTGCCCAAACACCCTCTGGGTGAAGAACTTCTTTCTAATATCCAACCTAAACCTCCCCTGACACAACTTCAGGCCTTTCCCTCAGGTCCTGGCACTGGTCACCACAGAGAAGAGATCAGTGCCTGCCCCTCCTCTTCCCCTCACAAGGAAGTTGTAACTGCAATGAGGTCTCCCTTCAGTCTCCTCTTCTCCAGGCTGAACACACCAAGTGACCTCAGCTGCTCCTCATACAGCTTCCCCTCAAGGCCCTTCAACAGCTTCTTTGCCCTCCTTTGGACACTCTCTAATGGCTTAATAGCTTTCTTATATTGTGGGGCTCAAAACTGCACACAGTATCCAAGGTGAGGCCACCCCAGTGCAGAGCAGAGCGGGACAATCCCCTCCCTCGACCGGCCAGCAATGCTGTGCCTGATGCCCCCCAGGACATGGTTGGCCCTCCTGGCTGCCAGGGCACTGCTGACTCAGATTCAACTGGCCATCGACCAGGACCCCCAGGTCCCTTTCCATTGGCACTGCTTTCCAACATCTCATTCCCCAGTCTGTACAACATCCAGGATTGCCCCAATCCAGGTGCAGAATCCGGCACTTCCCCAGCCCTCTCATTGGTCAAGGTCTCTCTGCAGGGTCTCCCTGCCTTCAAGGGACTCAACAGCTCCTCCCCACTTCTGTGTCATCTACAGACTTGCTCAGTATCCCTTCCAGTCCTGGGTCCAAGTCATTGATGAAGATGTTGAAGAGCACAGGGCCCAAGATGGAGCCCCGTGGAACCCCACTAGTGACAGGTCACCAGCCTGATGTTACCTCATTCACTATTACCCTCTGTGCTCGACCCGTGAGCCAATTGCTCACCCACCACATGATGTGTTTACCCAGCTGTGGGCTGCACAGTTTGTCCAGAAGGATCCTGTGAGAGACAGTATGGAAAGCTTTACTGAATCCAAAAGATTACATCCACTGGCTTCCCTTGATCATCTGGGTGGGTTACCTTGTCATAAAAGGAAATCAGATTTGATAAGCAGGACTTCCCTCTCATGACACTGTTCAGGCTGTGATTGATGACTGCATTGTCTTTCAGGTGGTTTTCAATAGTTCCCAGAATAATCTTCTCCATACCTTTACCGGGCACTCAGGTGAGACTGACAGGCCTGTAGTTTCCAGAGTCCTCTTTCCTGCCTTCCTTGAAAATTGGGACAACATTTACCAGCTTTCAGTCAGCTGGGACCTCTCTGGATTCCCAAGACCGCTCAAAAATCATCAAGAGAGGTTTCATGATGACATCAGTTAGCTCTTTGAGGATTCTGGGATGAATGCCATCAGGCCCCATGTATTTGTAGGGAGCCAGATCCCACACAATTTCAAGGTCCACCGGGAGTTGATCATTCTCACAGTCTCATGGTCCTTCAGCTCAGGGCACTGAGACCGCCTTGATTCATAATCCATGTTGATGACAGAGGTAAAGGAAGTGTTAAACACCTCTGCCTTGTCTCTGTCCCTGTTTGTGACATGACCATCCTCATCTGTAACAGGACAGTGATAATTCTATACTGCCTACTGCCCTTAATGTATTTGAAGAAACTTTTTTTGTTGTCCCCACATTTCTGTCTAGCTTTAACTCCAGTTGAGTTTTGGCCACATGAATTTTCTCTCTACAGTGGCAAGCAGCATCTCTGAATTCTTCCTATGTCACTTGACCTTGCTTCCACTGGGCATACACCTTCCTTTTTTTGTCTTGTTTCCATGAGAACATCCGCATTTAGCCAAGCCAACCTTCTTGCCTTGTCTGCTTGCCTTCTGACATTTTTGAATTGCCTGCTCCTGTGCACTTAGTATGCGATGTTTTTTAAATTTGGAAACAACATCCTCCTATTCACAATCTTACAAGAGCTGAGAGATCCCAACAAGCTTGGGAGTCACCATGTTCACTGTCAGCAGCTTCCTAGCAGGAAGAGTATAACAGCAGAAACTCTGTGTAGGCACCTTCTTATCATTCTAGCTAAGAGAGTGCCAGAGATAACAGAGAAAAGATCAGGTAAGTATTACAGACACACTAGGAAGCTCAGTGCAAAGACACCCAAATCAAATGTAGAGCATCAGTTCTGCTACATCAAAGGACTGTTAGCTTCAATTCACAATGAACCATCTGGGGGTTTTATCTCAGCCCACCTTTTCTCTACTACATTCAGCTTCTCAGCTCAGCAACTCAGTAATACTGTTTTGGTGAATAAATGTCTTACAAAGTTAGGAAGACTGCAATAGGAGGAAGGAAGAGATAGGAGGACCAAAATAAGAGTGCAGTTCTATAATTATTTAGTGTTCAAATCCTTTGGCACTATAAGAAATTCACTTTTTCAAGGAGAAGGGAAACAAGAAGCAAAGAGTTGAAGTATGAAATCATAGTGGCACAAAGTTTGGAGATGACTATTTCAGAAAAAAAAACAGATTATGACCTGAAAACTAATACTTCATCCTCTCTTAACAAGGGAGTTGCAAATAGGTGCCTGCATACGCCTGGAGATAGGGTAGTGCTCTCTTCTGTCATCAAACTGTATTCCAATCTCAAAAAGCTGTGTGGAAAAGGTTCGCTTACATACTTGACAATTGGAGATTACACTGTCCCCCTCTTACATCACTACTTACCTGGAAACAGCTTGTTTCTACAGTTTCTGTCACAACACTGGCATTTGCATCCTGCTCAGTATCACTTTAAACTCCACCATATATTGCTTCCTCTTCTCACTTTCTCCTCAAAGTCTACCATCAAAAACATAGACTGTCCAGAGGTCAAGATAGTGGGTCCAGAACTTCTGCTGCCCTAAGAGACCATTCCAGCTTGCAGTCTATTTCTACACTCTTACAGTATTTCTCTCTCTGAATTTGTTCTGACAGAAAATTAAAAAAAAAAAAAAAAAATTCAAACTGGAGGTCACAGGAGAGGATGGAAACTGTATTTGTAGCATCAGCAAGCATGTACCTTTCCACAAAAAGACACACAGGGGATATCGTGTTTGACTTACTGTCTCATCTCACTGACCTGTGCCATGGACTTTCCAAGTGCCCAATGCATTTCCTGCTCCTGTCCAAACAGGTAGCTGGATACAATGAGAACAGCACTCTTCAGGACAGATTCATGAACCAGCCGAGAAGGAATGCTCCAGGACATTTCAAAAAATTCATCTCTGCATCCAATACATTTTTTACATGAATTCTGGAGAGGTGTAATATTCCACATGGATACAGCAAATTATACTGTTTAAAAATTAAGTAGCAGATGATATACAGCAGATTCACACTACTCTAATGTAAATATCACCTGGTGCAACCTGCATCTTTGTCTTTTTTTAATGTATTCTTTTCATAACCCAGAATTTACAAACTGCACTTGCCTACACATGCACCTCTCGGCTTTAACTGTTTTGAACCTTTGTACCTTACACAGATCTGCTCTTTCATGGGGAACAAGCAGTAGCTTAGTACCACCAGCTATTCCCTGATATGGTTGGTCAATTGAGGCAGTCACCACAGCCAGTTATTTCCCAGCAACAAAACCTGAAACAAAATAGTTTAACTCAATGTGATATCACAGGACATCTAAAACCGCGTAACTCCACATGCAGCAACATCCATAAATCAAGAATAAGGTAACAAAGCAAAGGAGTTCCACTTGTTTCCAGCCAGTATTCTAGCCATCTCTTACACATAAGTGTGCATCCTCCGACACAATTCACAACTAACTTCAGTTAAGCACACAAAAAAGACTTTGTCAGCTCGATGCACTACTAAAAAAACTCTTGCAAGTCCTGCTACAATAATTTAAGTCCTCATCACTCAAAGATGTTCGCTCAAGTCCTCTGCCAAAGCTTCTCATCACCAAAAAAGTTCCCAGCTTCATCACTGCCAACAATCACCTAAGGTACTAAAGTGATCTGTTCAAAACTCTACAGCCCTATACTGAAAGAGAAAAAAATGGACCACAAGAAAGAATGTGGTCAAAACATCTTCAGATCCCATCAAGATTTATCAGCACTTAACCATTAGCATACTTAGTTTACCAAACACAAGAAGTGGTGAAACTGTACCCAAAAAACTTCCAGTGTCTGATGACAGTTTGTCCACACACAGACTTGTCAGTGTCGTAGCAAGTACTAGAACCTCAGCTGTACATACACAAACTTACACACTGCACATCAAACAAGCTCTTCCAAAAAGGTCTGTTACTCCCCCACATATTCAGCAGCACATTTCAGCCTTGAAGACTAATGATCTGTTTGCAGGGAACATATAAAGTTTTGCCATAAACATGCACCAGCATTTTCTTTAGAAACATGCCTGTGATACCCATGTATCACTGCTCTGCTTCGCACAGACAAAGGTACAGCCAAACAATATGGAATAGTTTATAAAAGAAAGCTAATCTTCAGTTGTCTTAAGTAGTAGATATTGACATTTCCCCCAAAACCCCTCTATTTTGAAAGCAGTAACAATAGGTCTAATTGTCATGCCAAAAGGATTGTGAGCAGCTCTCTTCCTTTGGTCTTGTGGGGTTTTTTTAAGCCAGACAAAAGCCTTATTTGACCCCCAGGGAATGCAGGACTCCTAATATAGCAAAAATTAAATGCCAAAGTATGACAAGTCAAGACAAGACTTGGAAAACCCATTTAGGAAGTTCATGATTGAGCTACACGTGACCTTCACAGTCTGTCAAACATATCTGACTGCTCTAGGAACAATGAGCCAAACAGACCTATTCTAGTGTAAATCCCCATATTCCCAACATCTGGAAAGAGACTGATTCTAGAAGAGGAGATTCCTCTGCATTTCCTCCTGGAAATTATGAATGTAGATATTCACAACTACTGCATTATACAGTCAGCAGTGGATTCAGTCTCAGTGACAGTATAAGAAGAACTAAGCATAAAAGACAAGAAGGAGGAAAAACTGCATAATCAACTTTTATACAGACTAGCTCCTTGACAATGTATACTCCTCAGTGGACTTATGAATCTGTGGCAAACGAGTCGTCTTACTGTCAGGCCTCCCAGAGCAGCAGGAAATGATTGAACAGTTCCAAACCAGAGTTAGATGAAACAAGCAATACTAAAACTTACCCTCTGTCAACTACTATGTTAGTAACACACAAACACATTTTTTAATGTCCTCATTTGAGTCAAGATAAGCTGATGTCACATGCAGATTCAGGTAACAGGAACAGATTCAACCATCAAGGAGCGGCAATAATGCAGGCTTTCTGCTTGTTTCTTCCCTGATACCTGAAATGGCTAGTTGTAGGAAAATGTTTCCAATCTCTGAGGAAGAAATGGCTGAGAGGATCTCAGGAGCAATCCTAGCTGCTCTGCCTTATTGAAAACAAGCTTTCCTATGTAAATATGGAGCTGGCTTTAAACAAACACATGAAATTTACAGGAGAACCCAAATGATCTGTGGCACATTGCCACTGAATCACAGGTTCTCAAACTCACACTTGCATAGGATGTTTTCAAGATTACCCAAAGTCAGGGTGATACTTACAGAAGACAGTAACAGTAATTCATCGGGAGAAAAGGGTTTAACCCCAGCCCTACTGGTTGGGTATCCCTCTCCTCTAATGCCAGGCTTTAACACTCTCAGTTGACTTAGCTGACCAACATGGCAGACAACAGCCTATTTTTTTAGGGTGTTGTCCATCACTTTTGTGAGATAAAATGAGCTAAACAGAGAGAAGTTTAATGGGCACTGAAGGAAGGATGACATGAGCTGCTGGTGCATGCAACTGGGAACAAAAACCTTTTTTGGGGGAAGGCACATCCTCCAACTCTCAGGTGCGCAGTGAGGGGGGCTGCACACTGCCATACCGAGCTGCTCTTGTGTTCAATTCTGTAATACTGTTTTAAGGTTAGTTTTGAAATCAAACATGATGCTTCTCTGAGGAGCGCTGTTTGAATCACATAACGGCTGAAGTTTGAAGCATCAAAACCACTGCTTGAACCAACTCTTTGACATATGGTGTCAAGCAGTGGAACAACTTAGAGGCAGAAGAAAAACAGAATCAAAATTCTGGGGCAGCGAGGCAACAGCAAGATCAGCAACTTACAAGTTACCACACCTACTCCAGAATTTATTGGTGAAAAATATTAAGAAGGAAGGTTCACAGATAAGAACTCTAGTAGAAACTTTATCACAGGTCTGGTTTTCAAGGGGTTTTGTGTTAACCCTCAATTTTCCTTCACTGGAAAGATCTAGAAAAGGTTTCCATTACTCACATGCAGCTGGGTGAGTTCTCTCACTGTTGTACTGCCCTTTTGACACACAATCAGTGAAGGAGGCAGACCCAAAGGGGAAAGGAACAGCCACAAACAGTGCAGTAATCATAAACAGTGTTCCAGAAAAACTGGGATCTTCCACAAATACCATCTCCCATCCCATGAGTTCACAGCTCACCAGAAGGACACAAACCTGTATATGCAGCTGCCTGCAGTCACATACAAAGCAGGGCACATAAGCAGCAGAGCTCAAGGATGGCTGGAATAGCAAGCTGGCTAAAAAAGCCTTTAAGTCACATGGGCTGACTGCAGGCTGAAAAGCAGAGCTGGCAGCAAAAGGAAAGTCCAATAGAGGTATAAACATCCTAGGAAAAAAAAAACAAAACAAGCAGAACAGAAAAATCCAGATGAAACATTCAAAGATAGACAAGATTCAGACAAGATACTGGGGTGGGGGGCAGGGGGAACAAAACCACACCAGCAGGCACACTGACATCTGTTGAAAAAGGTGGGGACATAAATGACTTCATAATACAGTAACTGTCCATTCAACATTGCGAAGGAATCCCCAAGGAAATATACTCTAAGAATATATGACAAGAAGCATCCACTCAATAACCTAAGAAATACTGAACTGGTAAAATGCTCTGCAATAGGATGCGGTGAGCATGGAAGAACATCCTAAAACTTTCTGCTAGATGCACAGAAATATCAGCTCAAATACCTGGGCCCTGTTGCTAATATCCTGAAGGCTCAGAATTAAGAACATATGTAGGACTGGCCAATGATCTGTCCAGGCATCAACCTGCAAATTTAGTACCAACAAATAGAAAACTTTGTTCTATGCACACTTACTTTAAGCTCGAAAAAGCTTAAAGCAGTAACAAGTCTAAGTATTGTCATGGATCACCGAAAGTAGTAACTCTGCAACAGTTCAGTGAAAAAAAGTTCTCCAATCTTGTTTAGAATGAAACAAGCAGAGCTTCTGAAGACAAAGGACCTTCAGAATACACGCACATTTATATACACACACAAGAGAGAAAGGACAATACTGTACATTCATTAGAACAAGTATTTTTACAAAATGAGCTATGCTGAGGAAAAGCAAATTACAACCTTCTGTACAGGCTTACAGAGTGAATACAGTATGTGACGTAAATAAACGGATAGATATGCTAGGGGGAAAAAGAGCTGTAGCACCCTACTGTCCTCTGACCATACCTGCCTTTGGCTCCTGTGGTTATTTTACTGTAGCTTTTATTTTGTTTGAGGGTTTTGGAAAGAGATAGACTATTACAATCACCTTGAGTTGTAGAAGCAGCAGACAGGTAGACTGTGACAGCAACTAGCCTCGAAAGCAAAATGTAAATTGGCAATTGGGAAAGTGACAGTGCCCAGTGCAACTTGCTAGAGCAAGTAGATGCTGACAAAGAACTGTGCTTCCCAAACTGCCAGACCTCATGGCTTGTTCCAAATTCTACTTCAAAATCAAAACTGTTACTTGACTCCAAAACACACCGCAATTTAGAGGTCAGAACTCACCACACAAGCCATGTCACTACCTGTGATGCTATACTGTGCCACTTTAAATATCTGTACTCACGGTCTCAAACAGGAGCACATACTGTAAGAGAAAGTAATACATTAGGAGTATTTCTTTTGAAAAGAAAAAGCTAGCAGAATTAAAAAGCCTTACCTAAAATTGAACACAGCTGCAAGAAGTTTGTCTCACTTCTTAAAATTGGATTTAAAGAACACTAAAGCATTTTCAAAATCACTACATTAAGTTAAAAAAAAAAACCAACAACAACAAAAAAAAAAACCACTGCTGGGCAGCAACACACAAAAATGAAAACTAGAATGCACTCATTTACTTGGAAATAAACCAACATAGACACCAATTTCCATGTTTAACCTTTGGCATGGGAAGGGAGATGTGTTAATATATATCCCCTTTAAGCCATCATTCTAAGAAATATTAACTGATTTAACCCTGGTGTAAATCTGTTAATACTCGTCTTCAAAGTATAGTTTATATTATTCAGAGGCATGAAGATCTATTAATCAGTTACCAGTAAGACCAGACAAACTTCTGAAGGACCAAATGAAAACAGGACTTATCCAAGCCCCAAACATGCCTTCTCTAAAGCAAGCTGGGAACAGAATGCAGGAACATCACATAGCTATATATCATATATATATATATGCATATTTACAATTTGTAAAATGTACTATATGTATAATCAAATACTGGGGGTGGGAAGAGAGAACTCAATCTCTTAGACTAGTCTAAAGCTCAGCTTCAACAAAAAGCACAGTTGCTGAACCAGTATAAATATCATCTAAGGCTACTTAACTCCACTGACCCAAAAAAGCATACACCTCAAAAAAGGTGTATGACCTGCATACACACCAGGGAGTGGCCAGAATAAAATTAGATGGTCAGCATCACCTTGAGCACAAATGCTGTATGGAAAATAGCTTTTAAATAAACTTTTAAGCCATCTACCCTTTAATTCCACAGAAGTGGTAAGTTTACAAAATGAAAACTAAGGATCAGGCTGAGCTGTAGACATCTTCCTTAACAGGATACAAGATGTATCCTTTCTCAAATATAAAATATAAGGCTTGAATATACAGTAGTCTGCATGACATGCCACTGATAATCATGAATTGCTTCACCATCTATGAAACATAACACACACACCACCCAATGCACAAGAACGTAGCCCTGGTGTGCTGCAAAAACCTTGAGTATTCCACGATATCAGTAGTAACAAATACCCAGAAAATTTAGGGAGAAACAAGCGAAACTTAAGAATTTTCCCTGGACGGTTTCCATATTGCTTTTCTTCACTTCGTGGCATTGAAACCACCCTTGCTTTTTACATGATAAAAGAAATCTGTGGAACTAATCCTAGAAACCTCTTTCTGTTTCCTTGCTTAACACCTCCAGGCGACAGAAAAGACAAAATGCTTCATTTGCATCCTTAAACATCAGAAACTGCGAATGAGCCTTTTCAGCTGCAAATGTTATTGCATCTACATTTCCAGAAGAGAAAGAAGGTTAAACAGCCTACTCAGGTTTATGTTAACTCATCTCTTTATAGCACCGAGCAGCACAAAGAGCAGAGAATGCGGAAGCTTAACAGCAGAACCTCTTTCTTCATTAAGTTCAATTAGATCCTGGCAATGGATATAGCTGCTGATTACACGAAGATAAAGAGAAGAAATCAGGTATGCACAAAGGAAATGGCAAACACTAACAAGTGTAATCTTAGTCTTCCCCATCTTCTATGTTCATGAAGACCATTTCATTTTTCATACAACACAAAATAGTTCTACCAGTTGCATGATTACACAAGATTCTGCCTGATGTGAAAGCAGCATTTGTTTAATCATTAATTCAAACTTAGTTTAAAATGTAATGTGTCAGCGTTGCACAAAGCCATCCTGAATATGTTAGCAAGGTAAGAAAGAATCCTTGCTTATTGACAAGTACTCCATCTTATCAATTAGACAATAAATTTGAGCCACAAATAGCCAAACCTATTAACTACTTCAAAATACAACTAAGTACAATTTATTTTTGGAGAGTATTAGACCTCTTTACTTTTTTTTTTTTAATTAGGATTCAAGCAACATATTTTTAATTTGTTTGGAGGAGGGGGAAGCACTTGGAATTACTGTACTGAATTCAGCGCACAAGGTTAGCAGCACTTCATTTTCTTGGCCATTTGGCTTTCAGTTTGGAGAAAGTCTTCAGCTCTGCAGAGAACGCTCAATGAGATGTTTAACACAAAATACACATTAATCTAAATGAAAACCAGGCAGTCATGAAGAAAAAAAGAGAACAGAATGATGAGGGGGAGAATCAGCAGCACATCACTGTAGCCAAAACAATATCTCACATTATCAAGGACCCAAGTTTATGACATCTATAAAATTTCCTACGTCAAACTGAAAGTTCAGTAGGGAAGACAAACAGAATTAATAAACAGTTCAAAAACCCTAATGTTAGAGCAGATGAAGAAAATGCATGGGCACAGGACAGATTCTTAATACAGCCCTATTACTTCTCCTGTCCTAAAGCTGCATGTGAAGCTTTGCAAATTAATACAGAACACAAGCATACAGCTTGATTAAGAAGTGCACTCAGCAATACCTTAGCTTGTGTTTTTCAAAGGGGAGGACAGGGGGAAAAAAAAAACAAACAAACTTGAGAATACATTTAGAAGTCAACAAGTAATGAAAATTCAGCACTGTGTTACTGAGATGTTACATTGAGCCTGCAGTCAAAGGATATTAATGATATGCCTGCACACTGAAAAAAATCTGTCCAGTATTTTTCCAGACATTCTACAAAGCTTTCAAAGTCAGGTGACCATGATTATATTTATACCACGTAATTCAAAAACCAAATTAAAACTTATGGTGACTGTACAAGCTCACATCACCCTGAATTTGATAATGATTTAAGCATAAGGAACCCTGGTATTCACAACCAGGAAGACCAACGACCCTAGAATCATCTTTCTAATAATCACTCTAACAAATACATCGAAAAAGTGTCATTTCTCAAACATTGCAAAGGACAAAGACACTGAGTAAGTAACACTCTTGATAAAAACAAGACTGTTAAAGACCACTGCCCTGACATGGGTAACTCCATTCTACTGACCTTTTCTCAGCTGGCTGGTGTACTTTAAAAACCTCCCTGTCCTCAGAAGAAGGCTATTAATTTAATTTCTGACAAATAACTGCAATTGCTGATATCTAAACAAGTATTATCTCTTCCGTAGATGCAATCATCCTCAAACATTTGATAAAGACTGTTTCAAAGACCTTCAGAGAGTGTATAAATATGTCAGAAATTACACTAGAAGATGCAGAGCAGAGCATCGAGTTCACTTCAGAAAACTGGAAGCATCCGCATCTCATTAGTAAACTGAAGTCACTTTCTCCACAAGAAGAGAGCCAGGCATCAGCATTAGATTTAATTTCTGACACTCAAAAAACATTATATGATAAGCGGGCATATTTATGAAAAAATAAATATCACTGCCAGTTATATTAATAAACATTAGTTAATAGCTAAAGAAGCAGTAAATAAATTTGTGGGTTTGTTTGTTCCCCATCACCACACCACATCAGGTTTAACTCACTGAACCAACACACTGCCTTCTACCAAAGACAGGATGTACTGACCCTGTGGTTACTAAAAAAAAAAGTAAACTGTCACAGAGTAGTGACCCAAAAAGATGCAGCCCCACCCCAGGCCCCAATTCCTCCTGCCTCTCACGCCCCAAGCAGCAGCTGTGCAGCCATCAGATGGGGAACCATATGAGCTAAGAACAACTAAAAGGGCAAGGAGTTCTTGGAGGATTTTGAAGGGCAGTTCCTAGAACAGACAATGCTAATCGTGACAACTGTCAACAAATACACTCTCACAAGACACACAACAGGGTACACGAGGGAAAGCATGTAGAAAAGGTATAGGCAGGATAACTGAAAACTACGTTTGTGGCTAGAGATGCCTGCGGCAGGCACTAGCAAGCAAGAACTGTGAGCTACAGAGGTACTGTCACAGCAATGACAATAAGACAACTGACGTGTGAGGTTGCTGCAACCTAGAAAGGCAAGGGATACTGGAAAAAGGTGGTCAAACACAGGAATGAGTAGCCCAGCAAGGCTGTGGACACTCCATCCTTCGAGATATTCCAAATTCAACTGGATATGGCCTTAGCAATCTGTTCCAATTGATACTGCTTCAGGACAGTAACTAGGTCTCCAAAGTTCCCTTCCGCTAAG
This sequence comes from Grallaria varia, assembly GCA_013396735.1. NCBI lineage: Eukaryota > Metazoa > Chordata > Aves > Passeriformes > Formicariidae > Grallaria > Grallaria varia. The sequence goes on from VWZG01010773.1 coordinate 29,240, forward strand.
AGAAGAATATCAGAAAAATTATAGTTTCTGGTCAGGGTAAGAGGGTTACAGCAACCAACAGTAGACAGGAACCTGGCACAATCCTTGTTACAAAGCAAGACAAGACCCTTCTAGGTTGTCTGAGATAAAGGGATATGGATATTACTACTGAATCTCACAACATTCATTTCTTAAAGAGAAAGCAGAGCCGTGCGATACTGATCTCTCTTCTCTAGTAACTGGTGGTGCAGGTGTCTCTGGTCACTTCTTTCTACATCTGTCCTGAAGTATGTTATTCATTTAGCTTCACAGACAAGTGATACCCATTTGATCAGTGAAACAATAGTTTAAAAGAAAACCCAAAGGTTCCCATCTCTGAAATGCAAGCTCATCCAATTGTATCAGGTCACTGCAGGATAGAGAACAGTGCTGGGAAGACACAGCTAGGGGGGCAAGCAGGGACAAGAGGGAACTTCCTACACCAGCACTGGTATGGAAGTACTTGGAAAAAGCAGACATAGTCTGAGGGAGGGAGAATAGTAAAGTAGTACTTCTATAATGCCCTCTCATGACTCCAGCAAGCACTAGTGCACATATGGGATAATAACATCAGACAACACAGGCACAGCAAAAGTTACCATTTCACAGAATCCTGTTAAGTATTGTCTTACTCCTTCACTACTGATTTGTAAAAGGATGTACGTAGTAGTATTACTAATAGAGGATGTTCTTATTCAAATCTTACACACAGTTGCTTGGAGAAAACTGGACTAATTACCCTGTAAAGAAGGATAACTAGCTCTTACAGCTGCCCGCTGAGAGAAGTCCAATACACCACATTTAAGTAAATGAAAAACTCATTGATTTTTTTTTTTCCCCTTTGGAAAGCATTCTACGAAAATTCTGATTTTTTTTTCTCTACTTTTTAACAGTCAATGTACATAGTTCTCCCTTTGATTTCCATTTTTGCTCTACTTACATGAAGTTTACATTAGACATTATGGACAGAGATGTGTGTAATTATGTTGTCCTCTTAAATGGGGATGTTAAAATTAAGAAAAGAAGCTCAGATGCTTTTGTAGCCAAACTTAAAAAAGAATTATTCCTAATTTTATTATATTTAAATAATAAGACTTGTATATACAAATTTGGATTTTCCACCAAGCCCTGTTCTTACTTGCACATATTCTTGCATGAATCAAAAATGCAGATTTGGCCCTCTGTTTTTATTTTACACTGAAAGCAAAGAACTACATGTGATCATAAACATCACTGATTATAATAAAAGTTTCAAACTAGTGTCAAAGTATGTGCACATTATACTTCTTGACTAGTGTGAGGAAATAAGAGTGGAAATGGGGACATTTAAATCTATGGAACAAAATGTGACGGACAGGCAGAATTACATCATTCATAATGCTACAGCTTTGGTATAACAACCTCTCACTATCTCCGCATCATAAATAAAACAAGTCGATAATACATATTGATATGTAGCACCAGAGAATTTACAGGCACTTAAAATGAAGCAATCTCTGAGATCCCCTTATGGCCCTGCTCCCTATGGACCACAACGATACAGAGCTCCAGGATAACGTATTATGACAAAATTATCTATCATGTATTCCTGAATACCACCAACTCAGAATCTGAAAGATAAATTTCATCTGGTAGCTAAGGGTGGAACAGCTTTTTGGAACAGTCACAATCAAGTTCCTCCCTCCCCTTCCCAACAGATGGGCCTGAGAGTTGGACAGTCTGGCTTCACTCATGCTATAAAGTAATTAGACAAACAAATCTGGAACCTGTAAATAAGCATGTGCTTGAAATTAAGCAGGCTTAAACAGTTGCAGGGCCTAAATGTCAAAATTTTAGCTCACAGAGGAAATCAGCCTCCTAAATGATGGCAATCTTTCTGAAAAGTTGATACTTATTTCTTTCCAAAGGTCCCCACAGAAATGGGGACGGCAAGAGGGCAGTGAAACTTGGATAAGCAGAGACTAGAAAACTANATAAGCGCATAAGATAGTAAATAAGACCACGGTACCCTGGAAAACATTTTCTACTTCAGTATTTCAGCTAAGTTATATGAAAATGGTAAAATGGAACAAGTTTCAGAATTCCAACCTCCTGTTTATCCACTGGGCTAGAATTACCTTGAAATTCCTAGCAAACCAGATTTTCACTTGCTAGTTGAAGGCTGAAAAGGATGTGCAACTGAATGTTCCTCAAAGCTACAGAAAAAAGCCCCTAAAACTGAAGGCAGAACATACCCTGAGATATTATCAGTAAAAAAAAAAAAAGGCATCCATAAGCATATAAAAAGGCTACATTTTATCTCCTGAACCAAATAAGACAGGCAAAGAGACAAGGAGATATCACATCTGCATCTCAGCACAAATGCACACAGAGAATGAACGCAACATGCCACAGCAACTCTAACTGATTTTACAGTCTCAAAAGTCCCGTCATCATCCTTGTGGTCACCTGCCAACAATATAACAGGTAGCAGCAAGAGGCTTGTTCTGATGGGCTCGGCCGAAGAGTGAACAAATAGAAAATTTGTCAATAGCAGAAGTGCTGTATCATGGCAACAAAGTCACTCTAGTGCCATTCTGCACCAAAAAAAGCCGGGTCCTGACTTCCAGGTTTTTAATTTTCACACCTAGTCCACTGCATTTTGCCAGCTTCTCTTTCTGGATTACTTTTAAGCTTGCCCTAGATTACTACATAATTAGTAGTGCCAGCACAAAGGAGAAGGCAGGAACATGTGATCAGGGCCAAAACCTCCTTGCAACAGCAGGAAAACTCTAATTTACGGATATGTGAAATCGTACCTTTGCAAAAATGTCCGCAAGAAGGAAGATGGTATTATGGCTCCCAATAGTTGCTTTGCAGAGCAACCCAAATACCAATGGCAGCAGGAGCTAAAGCAGGACTTGAAATATTCACTCTGGAGTCCCAGGAGAAGGAAGGGCTAAAACAGATAGGAATTTACCATGCAAACACTAGATAATCCTCCTAGTAATTCATCCCATCACTGAAACTCCTAGAATGATCAACACGCCTGTTAAACACTTGCTAAAAGGGATGATCCTTCCCATTCCCAAAGATGCCTTTAATCAGGGAAAGGTGGGAGGGACATGGTCCAAATTAGAAATTTTGACAAGCTTCAAAAGCTACTGCTGAAAACCAGTTCTGCATCAGTAGAACTCTTTCCCCAGGCTTTATCCTTCAGGCACTACCTGAGTCATCACAAACATAACACACAAGAAAATCTCAAATGGATGCAAAGTAAGCATGAAACCATGAATGTAAAGGATAAGCAAAATTTCAGAACAAATAAGAATCACCACTTTCAGTGATAAATACTTGGTTATTTTAAATATGGTGCTGCAGTAATCTTTCTACATTATTACAATACACAATTTCATTAACTGCCCAGAGACAAATTAAATGTATTCCTTCTCTATGTTAAAATTTCAATCTGTGAATATTTTAAAACAAAAACACAATCTGAAAAGCGTATTTAGTGTCTGTGTGTAAAATTGACACATCGTCTCTCAAACAACTTAGAAATTCAAAAACAAAAATTCAAAACTAAATGAGTACCAATAAGAGAGCTGAAGATACCAGCTATGCAAAAAAATGAGCTACTGACAGAAAATACACACAGAAAATGGTTTAGGAACTAGAGCTGGTGCTTAAGACAGACTTTTTTGGAAGAACAAAGAAAGATCCTGCCACCCAAGATTTACAATACACGAAAGAAATGTGAAAATAAGCAATGCTTTCCACTCTGAATATACATACATTTCAAAAGAATACAAAAATACTATGTATAAGAAGTGGAAATTCCAAAAATATAGAAATCAAGACCAATATTGTCACTTTTCCAGGCAAGTACATCCTCTAATTTTAAGGGCTGCAGTCCAGATACCAGGTCCCTAATCCTAATTTTTCTGAATTAACATCAAGATCTTATCCTTTAAGAAAACAAAACAAAAGTTACATTAAGTAGTCTCTTAAGCTTATGTTGCACTATAAATATGTACGGTTAGAATATTCTTGGCCTTTGTTGGTCACACTTTAAACAAGGTTTATGTTAAAATGCTGCTATTAATGGAGGGCATGAGACTCTTCCCACGCAGAAGCTTGACAGGTAACTGAAAAGAGGAGAGACAAATGCCCCTACCTTTAAACACTGCTTTACCCAGCCACAAGGACTGCTTGCATTTTGCCCTTTTCAAAAGAATGGTGAGGACTGAGACTTTTTTGTGGTTGCAGGGATTAAGGTTTCCCATTTAGAGCCCCAGGCCCTTCTTCTCCATTTATTTTTTTAGCTCACTCCTTTTGATTTTTTTTTCAGATGCTAACAGAATTGGAAGAAGGGGAAGAAGACATAAACCAGATTTTCACTATACATGTGCACATGACATCAAGCACTACAGAGATTTGGTGAGCATAAATAGGTTCTTTGGATTCCGCTCTAACATAGACAAAGTCAACAGCAGACATAAGTGATACTGTAAGGTAATTATATTTACTATACTTTGCAATATCCACCATTACACTTAAAAAATTGAGCGTCATTTACTTGTTAAATGGTCAAAAAAGTGATTGAAGTTGTTTCTAGTTTTGCTCTTACAAGCAAACCTTCCTCAGCTCCAGGACTGTGTCTTCATTGTTATTTATTCTTCAGCATTAAATCAGAAAACACATATCAACATTTGTACTAAGAGCAAATCTCTTCATTGCACATGTATAAACGGCTCTTACAACAGTTCTTGCTGTTCACAAAATTAAAACTACATTCATTCTATAATCTCAAGCTGTCCTTCCACTGTATTATCTCTCAACTAGCTAACGTAACCATACATATTTTTGAAGGTATTTTACATTTCTGCTGTCTTATAATAATTCGCTTGTTGGTCCATTTACCACACTTTTTCATTAACAGACTGAATACACCGGTGTTTTATTTACTCATACGGAGCTCCAATTCCACAACCGTTTTGGAACCCATCTTTTAATCTCTCAAGAAAAATTAATTTGCCAACGCTTAATATATTAAACATTCTTTTCTTGGTCTGAATACATATACCATTTGCACATATGATGAGATGTCTTTGTAATCCATACAGGAGTATATAGATCTCCTCACATATTGTCTTACAGCTACTTTAATTTTTAAAAAAGGCATGGAGAATTAAGACCCTTAACTATTGGACATAAACACTATTATCCAGCAAATGCCAGCTGCCTTAGTGATGGAAAGTTATAGTACATAAACAGTTCAGACCAGTTTTTACATCACCATGATATGTCTGAGCAGTTTCAAAACTCCCTGGAAGATCACAGGGGATCCTTGCTTTAGGGAAGTGTCTCCATTACAGGCTCTTAAAATGCAGATAATGTAGCTGAATGCTAAATTTCTTTAAAACATGCAATTCAAAAAAGCAGCAAGACATACCAACTGTTTGATGCCTAATGGCATCCTGCACAGTAAAGCATCTCAGTTGTTTTCCATTCTTAAAAAAAAAAAACAAAAAACAAACCTCAAAAATTGACCCCAAAGTCATAAGCCAAGAGTTTGTGCCAATTTTAAGACTGAGGTTCAGGTTTTTGTACTTTGCAACAGTACAGCATCCTGATTAATCTCGGTTTTGGCATTACTAAAGTTACCACAATAAATTGATACCTGTAGTTCTCACTGCAATCCTCAGAATATTTTCCAATGTGAACGAGGAACTTGAGGCTTGTAACTTTGTTACAAGGCAGTAACAAAGGCCAAACTCCAGCTATCTGACTTAACCAAAATACGAGATCAAACCATGAATCATACACTCCAACAAGACAGTAAGCAATCAGAAGTTAAAACTCTTAATAGTAACATTAATTATTTCACATCACTCATCTTACCACTGGCATTCAACCAGCACAGGAACAAAGGCTGCACACTTTTATTCAACTGTGCTGTAACCTAATAATTATCTAGGTTTTTTATTAGCCAGGTTCCATCTCCGTTTCAACTCATTTAACTCATCCTTGCTGTAGCTTTTCAGTCCAAATACTTAAGGACGGTTTGTCATTCCTAGAATGGAATCCAATAATAAGATTTTATTTCACTCTAACAGAGCAAGATAAAAACATGCTACACTAGAAACTCCTTAAAAGGGAATAACATTTTCTCATTCCCAAAGGCTCTGTTTTCTTTCACTGCTTTTCAAAGGCAGTTGCAATGCCTGCATTTTTATAGTACTGTCAAGACTGATGTGCCATTACATGACATTGAGAATACCTGGCAGTATAAATATTTCATTCATAGAGTCACACATTCAGTAGGAAACCATTCCTGCACTGAATGATAATGCAGACTTTACCAAAATTAGCTGGACTGAAATTTTAATACACAGACAAGAAGCTTTGGGGAGATTGGCTTGGTGAGGGTTTTCCCCTCCCTGATTCTTCTGCTGCCCTTTATCTGGTTTTAAACTTTGGTCACAAGTTTCCTAGTCTCCAGTTCTGTGGAACAGCAAATATGAGAACAGATTTGTATTTCTGCTAGATCATACAGTAGTCAGAAACCAGAAAAAAAAAAAACAAACTACCAGAAAACACACTCAGGGGAGAGGGAAAGACAACACTTGAGTTTAACTGCAAGAAGAATGCCTGGTGTTCAAGTCCTTGTGAACAATACTTTTTCCACAGGAATGGAGCAGAATGCTAGAAGATTCAAAGTCGTACAGACTTCAGTTCATGCATGAACATACTGCAGATATTTTATCATTATATCTTGAATTTTAGGCCGTAATGGAAAATTCAAAGAGAAATAGTCGGCAGTTCTCTGGTGCTTGGAGCTAAAACAACAGCCTGAATTATATTCAGAACATAACATGCAAGTATGCAAGTAATACACCCTTCCATGGATACAAAATGTGTGCTCAATTCTTTAAGCCACGCCTTACGGATATTTTGGTGCTGTGTGGTATGCAGTGTGTCAGACTTGCATCTGTTATTTTTTAAACAAAGCAAATGTTTTAACATTAAGAATTTTACGTTATAAGAACAGATACTGAATTTAACACATATAAGTTACATTGAAGAGGAAAAGCACTCGCAAAAGCAACAGGAAAATTACCAGGAATAAGCAAAGCAAAAACACTCTAGGAAACCAAATACAAATTTATTTAAGAGAGTCTTTAGCTTCTTGCCGTAGGGGTTGTTTGACCCTCCCATCCCCTTAATTGTGGAGGCTACTAAAGAAATTCTATGTCGGTCAGAACCAACACTGAAATACAACTATACTAGTCCACTTTCAAAATTCTTGAAAACCCATTTAAGGATATCAGTAGGGGGTAAATTAAAGCTGTATGCATTAGGAAACTAATAATTCGAAAAATGTACAGGGGCAATAAACCCTGAAGTTATCAGGCACTGAAATGACTGGAAAAGTGTTTTATATAGTTGCAAGTAACCAAATAAAAATAAGAAAAAGCTGCTGTGAAAGAAAAGTACTACTATAATCTACTATGCAACCTAACATCAGAAACAAAATCTGGTAGATAAACTATTAATTTCTTATCATACAGACATTTTGTTATTTAATATATACAGTATACGATATATTTGGGAGGTAGAGCCAGTCTATACGAGAGCAGAACTTAGAGTGCACTTTACTCACTCTTTGGAAATTCTGTTATTTGAATATACTTGTGTCAAATTCTAAATTTCATTGGACTCAAGTCTTCCACTCCAAGGATTTCTTGCACAAGAATTTCTCTCAGTATCTCCAAAAGGCTAAAACTTTAACTGGAAAAAGAGAAAGAACAGCTGCAATACTGTTTAAATTGGTATTTATAATGAAGTGAAAAGGAGTTTCACGGAAGCTGGAGGATTTCAATTAACAACTCTGAAATCCAAATTGAAGTCATACTGCATCATGCTAAGCATGACATATCATAAATAATGCCTTCACTATTCTCATGAAAAAGTTACCCCTATTTCAGTTTATAAGCCACTCAAAACCTCAATTTGCACAACCTTTTAAGGAAAGTCTAGCTGTCAGATACTATAAAAACTCATTACAATCAGAGCACACTCCACCCACTAGACATCAGACTATATGAATTTGCTCCTTGCAGTTGGTAATAAGTGAAAATAAGGCCACTTATCTTCTGAGCTTCCTGTGCCTTCTAGATGAAAAGCGAAGACATTCTTAAAGAAAAACAAAAAAGAGGAGACCATGCAAGCAAGTAGCAGGACATGATCTTCACCTGCTCAGTTCAAGGGCAACACAATGTTTTGAGAAGAAATGCATTAACATGCATAGAATTCACAAATATGACAGACATGGACAAAGTTTCCCAGACAACTTAAACATACATATGCCTAATGCAAGGTTTGAATACTGTCTGAAGCCAAACACAAAAGAATGAACCCAAGGAAATACTCAGTCTCCAAGTAACGCAAAAGACCCATGGAAACAACAAAGCAACTACATAATGCAGAATTGAATCACTGCCTATACACACACAAGACACAAATGGAAACGATATTCATTCACGCATTTTTCATCTTTTTGAGCAACCTGTTTCAAAAAGCCCAATGTTATTTTAGCATGGTGACTTCAAATTTAATACCATAAGATTAAGCACAGCTTGCCAGCAAGATGCTGTGGTGGGTTCACCTTGGCTGAATGCCAGGTGCCCACCCAGCCACTCTATCACTCCCCTTCCCAGTTGGACAGGGGAGAGAGTAAAGGTGGAAACAAAAGAACCAGCACAAATTGTGGGTTGCGATAAGGCAGTTTATATTTATACAAACAGCAAAAGCAAAAGCAGGGTGCGCGCGCACAAAGCAGAAGCAACAACTAATCTCTACTTCCCATGTGCAGTGATGGTTGGCCACATCTCTGGGAAGCAGGGCCCCTATGCATGTCGGATGTTAGCAGGCAGCCATCGGAGACAATGAGTGCCTCCCCTTCCTGCTTCTTGCCCCAGCATTTATATCTGGGCTGACGTCATATGGTATGGAATATCCCTTTGGTCAGTGTGGGTCAGCTGGCCTATTTGTGTCCCCTCCCAGGATCTTGTCCTTGACTGAACAGTGAGTGCTGCACTCAGTGGTAGCCAAATATGGGTGTGTTATCGACACCAATGCAGAGCACAGCGAGGGCTCCTATGGGGAAACAAATTCTGGCTCAGCCAGACCCCCACACAGATGCCTCACCCAAAAGTCTGGGTGGGGAACTTACTCTTTCTAAATTTCAGTCAGAGTAAATTAAACTTCACTTCTCTGGGTGGGATAGGTGGAAGTATCACTCTGCAGCACACCTGCTGCCTGCCTTTGAAAAGCAAATTTACACACTGGATTCCTGAGCAGTCCTTCAGTGCTAAAAGGCCTGTTCTCTATATACAGATGTAATGCACTTTCAGCTTTTGTACACGCAACAGCACACATAGTATATGAGTAGCCCACTACAGTTATTTACCAAAAGAAGCCATAGTTCTATAATATGGCTGATACAGGAATTACTTAACAACATTATTGAAACAGTACCCATGAATAAAAATAACAGTCTTAACAAAATTCAAGTGTTTCAGTTTGGTACCACCTTACAACACATCCTTTCTGCAAGTGGAATAAAAATATATAAAAATATACACTGAAAATAAGAGATTGCAATATCCCTTACATATATTATTCTTTGGCTTCCTAAAATATGCAGAAACTCATGTATTCTTATTGTCCTTCCAATGACTAAAAACTTTTAATCAAGTTTTGGGATTCAAAAGTTAATGCCTGAAGTCACAATACTTACTACTGCCAATGAGCAACTTGAAAAGTATCCTTTGATTGCAGTATGGGATGTGTGGTTGTTGAATTCACTAGATGCCTTCTACCAAAAACCTCCTTGAAGACAAACATGATTATGGACTACACCAATTTGGCTGACAAGAATCTGCCTCTTGCTCCACAGAAAGGCAATTCAAAATTTAAACTAAGAGAACAAAAAGTCTCTTCCCAAAAACAATTCAAAACAACCAACCCACAGGAACATCTTACATTTTCAGATTCTGTTCCAAAGACCAAAGAATCAATCATCTACTCAGAGCTACCTTTAGTGCAGTAACAGCTTTGCCCTGGCACTCACAACTATAAGCCATTCCTATTAAATCACATACAAGAAGCTACAAGCCACAACTCTTGCTCAATCAAGAAAAGGATCAAAGAATCAAAAAGTCATAAGAACCAGAAAGCAACCAGTTCACCTTTCTTTAGTAACTGCACACCCCTGTACACAAATACATACAGTAGACAATGCCTCAACGTACTACTTAATCTTACCTAAATGACTAGGGCACACAACAGCCATGCTTTGTTTGTTAGCCATCAGGAAGGACTTTTCAGCCAGAGGTAGTCAGAGCTAGAGGATCTACTCAGCAGAGACTCTGCCCCCATCCCAGAAGCCTGCCCCTCCATAAATGTGCAAGAGGGAACCTTAACTGAAATGCCTGCCCCTCTTTGATCCAATCAGAACCATAGTCCAACTCTAAGACATAGATCTGCAACTATGACAGTTGCAACTGAAAAAGAAACTAAAACCATTCTAAGTTTAAAGGGCAAAATGTTCTCCCCACTTTTGTAAAACCTCTCCTCAGGCAACCTCTTCACTGTGTTTGCTAGACTCAATGACTCTTTTCCATGCAAGTATCTTCAGATTTCTGAAAGTGTAAAGAACAAGAAAGTGTCCTAACCAGGAGGCAAAATATTGGCCAAGTTTATTCATGAAAAAAGCATGATTTTCCTCAGGTTTTTTAATAACAAGCCATGAAAAATGTCTCACCACCAAAAATGTCTCTCCAGCAACATCTACAGATACTTTGCTACTTGTTAACTCATAAACTAGTAGTTGTTGACTAGTCACTGTCTCAATCAAGGTTCTGAAATACCCCTTCAGATACCTTTTACATGTTAGCACAGTGCTAAAGGCATCAGCCTTCCCACACAACCCAAACAGTAGCTATTTTGCAAATTAACAATAGGAATTACATATCTGACCAAGGCAGCTATGAAAATACTTCCAGCATGTGAAAAATATTCAAATGGCTCTACATTCTGCAAACATTCTCATTTAAATATATGCACCTAATGTTCAGATAAGCTAATAAAAGGGTTCACAAACTCTTACACAATGAACTGGCAGGTTTTATTCACAAGAATGTTCTGGAATATCTTTTGCTAGTTTTCCCCCCATTCTAAATGTTTAATGCATTCCCCATCCTCAAACTGTATAATAAGTAGCTTGAATTTAAACAGCGTTCACAATACCTTAGAGAGAGTGGGAAAGAGTAAGCACCAGCACTCTTTAGCAAGAGCTCTGATGAACATGTCAGTATGATCCTAACAGGCATCTGGAATAAAAAATGTTCAGTAGTCCGTGTACATATGTAAATTCAGCAATACCTATACTTTCGGACAGATAATACATGCAGGCCTCTCTACAAAGGGAAGTATTTCAGAGTATAAGTTTCCACATAGTGCTCTGAAAATAGAGCAGCTTGGAAAAATAGCAAGAATACATTTAGATAATCATATGGTTTTATTACCAAACTAAGCTGTTGCTACATGAAAGCATCAATATTCCCCCAAAAGCTAGCAACCTTTCTCTTGAATCTCAATTGCCAACCACAATGCTACTGCATCCCAACACACATGTATTTACTATTACTGCAGAGAACTACACACATCTTCAAGGTCCGTCAGTATCAGATAAGGCAGAGGAAAGAAAAAAGTATGAGAGCAAATATTCACTGAGATGCTCATCATCACAATCCGATAGCAGGAAACTACTCAGCCTATAAGATCATTTGTCTCTAGGACTCACTGCTCAAGCACTACTTTCCTGTGCCACCTCCAAATAAGTAACCTAGTTGGGATGTTCATCTATACGTACCATATTATCACACTAAGAGAAGGCCTGATAAGAGAGAAATTTTGAGAAAAATTACTGTAAAGCTAGTTACAAAGAAAGAGGCGTTTGATAGTAAAACCTACCTGAAGTAACCTTTCCAGATGTCATCTTTACATTTTTCTGCTGCTCCATGCATCACTAATCACTGACCCACTAGAAACTTCAGCACCCATTGAAAAGCCTGGCAGGGTATTTGGCGTTCAATTCTTCTACTCAGTTTATTCCTAACACAAGTATATTCATCAGGCTTAAAAACAACTCTTGAACAAGGGCAGCCACTCAGCAACGAAATGTAAATTACTGACATGTGCTAAAACTTGTACTTGCCACTGCTAATGAGCAAATTAAAGGAAAAAAGCTCACTAGATATTACTGCAACCTTTTCACTTAACCCTGTGTGTACTGAAAGCCATAATTTAGTATCAATTAAAGAACCCATCTCTAAACAATGATACACTGTTCAGCAGATGTATGCTTCCTACACAGTTCTGATACAAAAATCAGAATTATAGACAAATGTGTTCACACTGATAAGTTTTGGTTTTAATCCAAGTTTCCTTAAACTTTTCAAGAGCTCAGTTAAAAAAAAGTCACACATAACATGCATAAATTGCCACGTTTACAAAACTAATGGTGTCAAATCTAGCTGATCAAATAAAACAGGATAAGCTACCAATAAGCCCAAGGTTAGGAACTCGTAGCAACTTTTCCCTTCCTATTACACTCACAGGGAGTTGAAGACCCTGAAAATAACCTCCAAACAGCAATGACCTGCAGAGTCACAGAAAACACCACCTTTTCCTCCATGGCATCTATGCAATAAAAATCCTACCAAGTATACAGTCACTCCAAGTTTCAAAGCTTTCAGTAATTCAGAGTAGCAATCCTGCAAGAAGCTATTGTAAACATGTATTTTTCAGGGATGAAAGAAATTATTTAAAGATTGTTTGGTTAAGTTCTTTAAATGCTTCTATTAAATAACATTTGTTATAATGATGCCTCATGAACAGATGGCACTCAGAATTGACTCTTAAAAACATAAGTCAGGTACCTAATTCAGCCCAAATTAAGTACCTAAATCCCTCGCAGTAAGGTTTCTGTCAAGTGCTAATTCAGCTATAAGTTAAAAGTTTATCAACTTTAGTTGCTTATTTTTTTCCTCATATCCCTATACTCCAACCCCCAGCCACCCATCCCTTTGAGTTTACCTCCATTCCAAGTTCAGGCAGAAACTTAACTTGATTCTGCTGGAATCAGCTGTACTAGCTTAAAGACTTTAATAGGGGGAGGAGTTGGGAGCAGGATAGCAGGGTATATGTGATGTGTTTAAACAAAGATAATTTTAACAGGTTTATGAAGTGACTACATATCACTGTCATTACAGTACATCCAAGGAGGGCAATAACCACTCATTGGGAGCAACAAGCCACTGAGAGCAGTAATCTCTTCAGGCAGTTTGGTCACAGTCAGAACAGCAGTCTGACCACAAGCTTAGTAACCTGATCTTCAGGACCCGAACATGAGTTGGCCTTCAGAGAGCAAGTGAGAAGCACATGCTGGGTTCTACACAAAACACCTCACCTAAATTTAGGAAATCGGTATTTCAGTTAATTCAAAACTTTATTGCTGAAAACATTCCAACTGCTAAGTATTTTAATGACTTTCCCCATAAACACATGCATAACAACTCTAGCAGGAACTGTTCAGTCAACACAGTACTTCAGTTCTTACTCTTACCTAGGGGTCATCACACCTGTTGCACTTGCCAAAGCCTTTAACTGACAAAATCTGACAAACCAGGTAAGTTACTATTAAGTAGTGCTTACATCGATATGTATTCATAGATATTTTTCTTTGAGCAACTTCTTCTCTGAGGAAAGGCTGAGAGAGCGGGGACTGTTCAGCCTGAAGAAGGCTCAGAGGGAGCTCAATGTACATAACTACCTGAAGGGAGGGTGCAAACAGGACAGGGCCAGGCTCTGCTTAGTGGTGCCCAGTGACAGGATCAGAGGCAACAGGCAAAAGCCAAAACAGATGTTCCCTCTGAACATCTGGAAACACTTTGACTGTGAGGGTGGCCAAACACAGGCACAGGCTGTCCATGGAGGTTGTGGACCCTCCATCCTTGGAGACAGTCAAAAGCCCACTAGACATGGTCCTGGCAACTGGCTCTGAGTATCCCTGCCTGAGCAGAGGGGTTAGAGCAGATGACTTCCAGAGGCCCCTTCCAATCTCCACATAACATTACTGATGTAAAAAGAGAATTACATAGCACTATGCTTGCAAGCCTTCTGTTATTGCAATGAGGAAAAAAAAAAAAGTATATACAGTTGTCAATATAATTGTAATTGTGGAAACAGAGCAATAAGTTTTTATTCTCACAACCGGACACAGCAATAGTGGAATAAAAGAGGGCCAAACAAAGCACTTCAGAAGAAACACGAAGTATTCCTGTGAGCCTGGAAATAAGTGCCATTGCAGTGACACTGCAAGTCAAGAAATAAAGAATTTTTACAAATCAGGAGTCCATATATCCATCAATCTGCAGAACCACACACGCTAATAGCGCATCAGAGTGCTGCTGTCGAAAGGCACCTCACGGGAAATATTAAATGGCTTAGAATGGTCCAGATAGGCAAAAAAATATCTCTAATACATGCACAGCATTAAATCTTTCCAGAAGTCAGGCAAGCCCATAGTTCATCCACCAAGAATCTCAAGTTGCTGGACATTGCTATTTAAATCAAGAGGTTTTGTTTGCATTTCTTCTAAGGACAGTTGCACATCTTAAAGCTTTCAACCCAAACCACTTTAAGAAAATATGTAGCTTTAAAAAAACACAAGTTAAAAATAAAGGTTTACTCTAAGTGAAAAAGAATACAAATAGGTCAAGACTGCCAAGTCAGAGGACGTTGCCTAATCAGGAAGGAGATCATGAGAAAAACCACACTAAGCTTATGGAGTTTAGGCAAAATAACCAGAAGGAAGGAGAGTATTTTTGTCATATATCACACAGACGTTGGACAAAACATTACCCTGCATCTTTAAATACACGCATATAGGTTATACACCTGTATATCCTCATGACCTGCAGATAAGTACCCTGAGACTTTTAAGTTTAGGCATAAGCCTGCCCTTGAAAGAAAGGCTCTAGATATATACAGCAGTTGCTCAAGATAATTATTTGAAATTTGCAATAGAGTAGAACTAGCATCATTTGTTCTGCAGCATAGGCAACCTTACACAGGACACTGACGACATAACATAAGCCAACAAAAGCCTTTAGCAAAGGTCTTTGAACTTTTCTACAGTCAAGGAGTGATACAGTCTTCCCATTTCTATGCTAGGCAGTGCCTAAGCAGATAGTTCAGATGACTCAATTTCATTTTTCTAGCTCATATGGTCTAGTAAGGTCAAACAAATACTGCCCATGACTTAACACATGCACTATTTGTCTCTCCCATGGATTTCACACAACCTGATACTGCAGAATTAATTTTTTTTTCTGTGAAAAAACTTTACTTGACATTAAATACAAGAATACAAGTAACATTGAGAAGTATTATGCCTCAGAAGAGAGTATGCAGTCATCCATCAACATTATAGGCTCACTAGTAAAACTTCTCAGGGCAGCAAACAGGTAACATGTTCACCTAGACAAGTACATTGCCTAACCTTTATTACACTGCACTGACATGGCCTCCAGTCTCCAACAGACAAAGCACCTTAAACCACTACAGCCAGTGGTGGGAAGCACTATGCTGCTTTGGTAGGCAATGAAACTCTGTCCTGAAAGGCATAATGTAAGAAACCCACATTAAAAGCTCTGTCTTCCCTACTCCTTGAAAGATACATTCTCTGCCATAAGCAGTTTCTTGACACCAAGTTTCCAAAGTGCCTTTTTTCAACCACCAACTGCAACTTGGGAAGCACAAATGCTAACCAGTCACAAGTTGCCATGCAGAAAGCCAAAGCATGTGGGAACAGCATGAGAATCATGCCAAATGTTTCTCAAAAATGTAACATCCATTGAATCGCAATAAAGGAACTTCACAATTTGCTTACAAATAACAAAGTCATGCACAATTGTAAATAAACAATCCTGACAGTAAGAGTTTACATTTCAAATTATCAGACTCCCATAATTAGCTGTGCATATATCTGTAGATCCACTTGCACAAAGCTCTTTGCAGATCAGGGACATGTCCCCTTACAGAAGATGACAAGTTATTTGATTTACCGTTTCCTTCTCAAACTTAACAGCCATTTACAAGCATGTGATCAATCATTTCCATGTGCATTGTTTGTCCTTTTATTTCAGACAATACATTGTTGGGATTTTTAATTCCACCAAAAATGTTAATCTAGCTTCAAAGGTAAAGAGAAATAGCACCATCTGATTTGTTCTCCCCTTCGTCACACAGAACAGTAGTTGCTAAGGGCAAAAAAGATGTCTAAAACCAGGTACCATGAAGAACGCCAAAAATGTTATTCCAAAATTGAATCCTTCGGTCCCGCGATGTTTATGGCTTTTATTGCAAGGAGCACATTTTGGGGGTAGTGGCTATCCGTATTTTTGTCAAGAAACAGAGCAACGGAATACTGACAAAAATTCAAAAAAGAATATTCCAGATAAAGGTCACATTCGTAGCTTTAATTTTTGTAATTTTGAGATTATTTTATGCACTTATTAAATCACTTTCTGGGAGAAAATACACCACAATGAACCACCTTTCATGAAACCAGGAACTCTATCATATATGTACATCCAAGAAACTAAAATACTCTGAAGATTTATAATCTTGAAAACTGGTATTTTTTCATAGACTTTTCAAAGGAATAATTTAGCTGATTTTTTGTTTGTTTTGTTTTTAACAGTAGATTCCCAAAGGACTTTCATGGCAGTCAGGAAACTGGAAGTTCATTCGTGTTTCTCTTTTAATTAAAAAGAAAACTCATCCCATTATTACCAACTGCAATATGGAATCGCCATGGATCAAGGTTCAAGTTCATAATCATTACAAGGAGGCAAGAACAAAGAACATACATGACCTCAGCTACAGGAGTAGGACTCCTACTTGGTGCTAATGTCAGCTAGACTGTAAGAAGCAGCACTGACTCTGGAATAATGACTGTGAAGCCCAGTCACACACTTCTTTCTCTCGCTCTTTTCTCCCTCATTCCCTTCCTCACCCAAATTTAAAAAAATACAAAAAGTAGAAAGAGATTCACTGTGACCATGGGCCAATCCCAAACTATTCAACATGCAAAGAGACCTGACTCAATACTCCTATCCCCCACCAGAACAGCTGCCCTGGAGGTTTGTAAGCAAGGACAGAAAAATGGCTACTTCAGAAAAGTATATCTTTCAATTACAGGTCAACCAAAAGGCTCATCTTAATCTCAGGCCTTTCTCCCTCCCAAATTCCAAAGGCCTGCTGAAGACAATAGAGCTGACAGAGCTTCTCAGAAAGGGTCTGCATTAATTTTATATAATGAGAAACAATAAGCAAGCTAACCTAACTACAGAGGTCACAAGGAAATTCTTCTAAAGTACGAAGGAGTGATTTGATCTTGCAGCTCTGCACAGCAGCTGGCAAAAGATATCGGCAATTTTTTTTTTCAGTGTGGCAATAGATTTTAATTTCACCCTTACATTTATGACAACACTGAATACTATGAAATTATTCCTTGAAGTAAGGAAATTACTTACATGAAAATATATTTGCATGCATAAACTACAAGTACTGACTTATGCATTAATTCTAAGGAACATTTGCACAAATCCATGTTTTGTTATTCTACATAATAATGTCATCAGCATTACTATAAGTTCATCAAAAGATTCCATGCTCAAGTATCAATCTTTAAGAAATTGATCTTAATGTTCATGAAATTTTTGACAGTCTTACTCAATATAAATGCCATGGATCTCTTTTCTGTCAGCCATCAACAACAACCAGAATAGACACACAAGAAGAGGGGACTGAATGCACCAGCTTTTTTATTGGATCACAATGAACAACATGCCAGATATTCACCCTCTGATTGCTTTTTTGAAAATTTGTTTTGGAAACAAAGGACTGTTTATTTGTGTCACCCTGCTCCTTCAATACTCTAAGTGCGTCCATCAAATTCTTCAAAATACTGTCTATAGCTGTACGCTATTCAATGAATCATTCTGATAATAATGAACAAAAAGACATGCTCTTGTTCAAATCACACATAGTGGGATTATACATAAACTGACCCTCCATATGAACTGAAGACAAAGCTTTGCTTTGAGCTCATTACTGCCCTTACAGATAGACTGGCAAGTTTAGAAAGTTTAGCATATTTCTCCATTTCTGATTGTAAGTAGTTTGCTTTAAAACTACAGGTGTACACAAGGAAATAAGCCCGGGTTTCACAAATTCCATCACTACTTTCAGTGCAAAAGAACAACATGATATATGCACAAAAAAAGGGATAGAGAAAAAGAAAACAGAATTACATCTTTGGTGACTTCACAATAGTTTAAAAATACTTGTTACTATCTTTAATAAAGAAAAGAAACAGCAGGCAAGTTTTTCTCCTAACTATATTAATCAGGGTGTCTTGAAAAAATATAAGCAGCCCTAGTGATAAAAAGACAGATCATTACACCAGTTCTCACTAGGGGTTTGATCTTCTAGAGACACTGACATCAAGGGAAGCATGATTACGTCTTAATTGAGACTTTTTTATTATATTTCTAGAGAACTGAACACACCAGGTTTCTGAAATATAATTAAAGCTATTTTGAGACTGTAGCACCAACCCAAACTCCAGCACGTTTCTATGCACCATGTTATTTCAGAAAATTGTTCAGAAACTGTCCCTAGATTCCAAGTGAAAAGACAAGAAATAGAAACGGGGAGGGGATCTACAGCAATGTTTGTACTTCCTCCATTTCTGTTTAATCCTGCCAAAGAAAGTGTTCCAGACTGTCACATCACCAAACAACCACCACACTACTAGGAAATGCGCCCAGTCCAGAGTAATAACTACCAAATTTCAAAGGTTGGCAGTAAAACACAAAGCAAAACAGCATAAGCAAGCATTTGTTTCATTAACTTTTTTGATATTAAAAAAACAGGACCTGCCAACTAAAGCCAGTTATCCTGCTGGTCTAATCCAGTGAGAACAGAATTTGGTATAAATTAAGTCAGGAATCTTCCCTGTAAAAGAGGCCGTGGAACATGAAGCAGAACAGTAATAATAAAGATGCTAAACTGCGTGAAAATAACATGTAAGAGATTGCCCCACGTTTGGTAAATCCTGGCAAATTCCTTTCAACTAACATCACCAGCACCTGGCAGGATTATTCAGCATCACAGAGAATCTGCACTAGTTTTTTTAACACATTATCTGCAGTGACTATACACACAACATCCACTCAGGGCTTTGTTCAAACACTGTGCATGTAGCTAACTTCCTCCTAGCACTGCTCAAATTTATAAGCAGCTTCATGAAAGCTTTCAGGGAAAAGGGAAAAAAAAAGCCAACAGTAAAAAGGCCGTATATCAGTTTGTGATATACAAAAACCCTACTGAAGTAAAGATGTTTAGAACAATAATTTTTATAAATTCAGAAATTGAGACAGCACCCTCTAGGCTCTTTGGTCCTTTCACAGAATGCAGTTCCATGACACCATACCACCAGCAAAGAAGCCAGTTTTTAAACAGCTTTCTATTCCCATCCTGAGGTGCAGTTCAGCACCTTCTCAGGGCTGCTGATACAGCTGTTCACCAGCTGCACTATGAATCACCAAAATGATCCCTTAAAACCAGATACTTTTAACCTAGATCATTTCAGTGACCCAGTTTTGCAGAGCAGCATCATAAACAAGACAGGCATAACCAAAAATGCCAAAACATTCTTATATTCTGGGAAAAGCTCTTACCAACAGGCATCTCTCCTTTTCCCAAAAGAAAACACCGGCTACAATTACACCCTCAAAGTGCAAGAAATCCCCATGCACAGGAAGCATACTGAAATCTTATCTTAAGATATCTCTTAGGTCTGCTTTGAGTTATCTTGATTCCTCAGATAGTTTGGAATAAGTATATGCCACCCAGTGCAGCAGTCATCGTCAAGCAAATAGAAATAACTTACCAAACGCTTAGCAAATTCTTTATTTTCTGAAAGAAATCCGTATCCCGGGTGTACCTTGGAAGACAAAAAAAATTCAAGCTGACTGAGTTCTGAAACCAGATGACAAATTCACCAGCACCTTTTCAGATACTGGGGAAGGTTAAGTAGGTCATTAAGCATTTAAACAGGTTGAATACCTTAAGATACTGTCTTAACATACTGAATTATCTGTCCCAAGTCAAGCTTTTGAGGTACCATTTCTGAAACAAACATTCCTTATATAACTACTACCTTCTGTCTTTTTAGCTCCACTGCAGATTTCCATGTAAATGACCGTCTACTCTCTTCTCAATAACCACTATAAACTACTTCTCATCCCAAAATATTTCCAGCAGTAACCACAACAGTGGTGCATGGGTCCACAGTCATAAGCCTCCTACCTCCAGTGACCCTTGTTACAGAGCACAGTACACTATCTTCAGTTGTCTAAGTCAAGCATCATACTTTGCTACTTAAATCCCAATATACATCCAGTATAATTACTTGAGAAGGGTGTGAGAAAGTTTTCATTTACTTTTTGCAATTCACGTAAGAGTCTTGATCTAATATACTATTAATAAAGTATAAGCCATTTCATTCCCCTCTTTTTAAAAGAGCCAATATTCAGTTCCATATTCAGAGCTCCAGACTCAGAAACCCAACGGGAAAAAAATATTTTTTTCTTTAAAGAAAAGTTTTTTGACTCTGATAGCACAGTACCAAAAGGACATCTTTGAAAGAAATTACAATGCTGATTGAACTGTTCCAGGGTAATTAGTGTTGTTCATATATACCTATCAAATTTTATTTTAATAAATGCTCTGTGTACAGTAGCTCTAAGTAATACATTTCACTGACAGAACAAAGAACATTAGGCATGTGAACACAACCACATATTAGTTTTTCCAACTGATTCCTGCTAAGCTTTGAATCTCTGACCAATTTAGAGGGACAGACTACCCCACATTTACACACATACATTTTGTAAATATTCTGAAACAAAAACAATTATGGGATGCACCAAATACCTTGCCATCCATCGAATGGCATTTATGTAATGTAGAAAGTGATTCCAAACTAAGTTTAGGCAAAAGCCTTTTTGGACACACTTTGTAAAACATTCAAAAAAGCCATTATGGCATATAAAGGGTTAGCACTCAAAACTAATTGGGATTTTTTTTTTCTTCCCCCAGCAAATTTGGAAATGAACTGAAGCTGCTCCCTGGTGTGAAAGCTGAATCCAGCAGCCACCTGCAGGATCAGCGACCAGTGCTGCCAGATGCTACAAAGCCTTTGATTTCCAGTAGCGATTTCAGACACATTTAACTCATGTGACATGAACTAACTGGAATAGCATATTCAATCATTGCCCACCCCCCCCCCCCAAAAAAAAAAAAAAAAAAAAAAAAAAAAAAACAACACCTTTTCTNCAAACTCTGGCTTTTCTGCTTTCTATATATGAAACAGCTGCAGCAGATAGACTCATTCAGACTCACAGCTTGGGCCCTGGTTTTCCTAATGACTTCCATGATGGCATCCATGTTGAGGTAGCTTTTGCTGGTGGGAGCTGGGCCAACACAGACAGATTCATCCGCCATTTTCACATGAACCTGAGGAGGCAATACTCTGCATTAACAGATGCTCCCAGCAAAAATAATTACCATCACCCAGTTACATGCACACAAATCTGATTGTTTCAAAGATCATTTACATACCATAACCACTCTAAATACATACTGAAATTACCAACACTGACATACAAGTATTCACACAATAAATCTCATTTCATTTACCTCTGAGCTTAAGTCACTGTCAAAATATTTTATTATTCCAATATATTATTTTGAATTTGATTAAATAAAATCATGACAAATATAATTTCAGCTTCCTATACTGATCATCTATATGTAAATTCAGACTAAAAACTACTGTGTTACATGTAACCAGAGTAGCCTAATATCTTAATACTTAATAACAAACATTCATGACCAGTTCTAAGCAGGCTCCCCAGGAAGTTGGGGATAATTAGAGTGAATTGAATGAAGGGATGCAATGAGTGTCCCTGCACAGCATCAGGTCAGCACTGTGCACAAATTAAAGCCTATGACTAAAGAGTTCAATATCACTACACGTGAACCAGAAAATCTTGAGAATTATTTAAGCAGGCTCATGTTTGATTCCTAATCCATTGTATCCTTACCTATATGCATTTGCCAAATACTTTTAGTTAAATACAAAAGGAAGAAATATTTCCAATATTTTACCTAGAAGAATAAAATAGCTACGTTTGAAGTTGGAAGTTTACTTACAACTCACACACACGCTTAACTTAAAGGAAAAGTTACAGAAGTTTAATTAGAGTGGTCTTTAACATGCTTTCAGGGTTCAGAATACTTTTTTTGGAGTACAATACACACAGAACCAAGAAGCCAAATAACCAGTTTTTCCTCATTCTGCTTTTTGTAAGTTCCTTTTCAGTATGTTTTTAAGCAAACATGCCACTGCTTAAACTGTGTAATATTATTAGCTATATCTGTGAGACTTGTTTATAGTGGCAATTTGACGTGTCCAATGCTTACCAATTTTAAAAGCTATTTTTATTAACTATTTGATATCATCTTCAGCATTTGAAACCAAAAATACACTGTCTAAAACCAGTGTTCTTTTAGAAGATGAGTACTAACATATGAGAAACAAAATATTTTTGGTTTATGAATGTGAAAATTCACTCTTTGTGAAAAGGAATTGAATTTGCAAGTCGTATGAAGGCTGCCAAGCATGACAAACTACTTAGAAGTAAAGTAGCCTGCATACACTATAAGTTCATTCAGAAAAAGTTAAGACCTGAAAAGAAATCATGTAGAAACACCAACGATAGTCAAGACAGTATTTTGAGCAATACAATGAGAATTAAGTAGTCAGGTAAATATAATAAACATGTATCAAAGGGACAAGAGTCTTTATGAAGCATTTTTTCTTGTTTTTTATTGACTTCTTCTGAACTTTGCAAAAGTTAATCCTAGCACCCAGAAGAAACATTAGCTTGTCATCTAATTCCAAGTTTCTTTTGGGAGGCATCTCTTATGTAGCTTCTGAACTTGCTATATACTCAAGTATATGAGAGTTCACATAACCTCCTGGAATTGCCACACATTTCACATTTGAATTATTGCTTCTGTGAAGTCACAGCAGTTTTGCTTTCCCACTACAGCAGTAGCCTTATAATATAAACAGAGCAAAACAAACAAAAAACAAACAAAAACAAACAAACAAAAAATCCCAAGAACTAGCACAGACAATCATGCAGTAGGATTTTAATGCTTTCCAGTAAGTACACCTCAGCAACTAAGTCAGTAATCTGTTTTGACCAAATGCTATCAAGATTAGCCTGTCATCCTTTCTGCAGCACTAAGTTCAAGAAACAGCATGGCCCTTGGATACCTTCACCTTCACAATCAATTTATATACTTAAAGTTGTTTTGAATTCCGGTGTGGTTTACATGTCTACACAAAGTCATTCAGGCTTAAGCTTAATTAAGCATGTATGTTTTACAAAACCAAAAGCTTCCCTATAGAAAAGGACCAACTTAATGTAGTTTGCTATTTTTAGGTATCAAGAGAGAAACCCCACACTGACACACTTCTCACACTGAGACACCAACACAGTCCTACTAGGACCAATAGCAGCCACAGAAGATATTGCAAACCTATCGATTTTATACATGTAAACAGACTTTTGCACTTTTACCCCACCATTCTCCCACTCCCTTCTGAAATGTTTCATTGGTGTTCAACTCTTTGGAGTTTTGACTCTTCCTCTCCCACATTCTCCTGTAACCTGGCAAACCTATTGCTCCTTGCTCACCTTACTGCAAGTTGTTAGTGCCTTCTCTAGTTCAGTGCCAGTTCAGCCTTGCACACGCCCTGATATACCTCTCATGGGTATAATAAAAACAGCAGATCAGTAGCCATGTCACATTCATATTACCTAATACACCTTCTTAGAGCACCAAGCAAATCCCTTGAAAAATAAGTCTCCATTCCCACTCCACTGTTTCAAAACCTCTAGATTTTCAGGTTCCAGTGTCAGCTCTTCCATCTAGGGGGCTTCTCATATGAACTTTTATTACAAATACAAGTAAACCAGCACACATACAAACCGGAAATCTGTTTCTTCTTAGTAATTCATTATAATAATTCCCCTTAGCATTTAGATTTCTTTGACAACGCACTGTGGTTCATGATGAATACCCCAAATATTGTAACACAAATACAGTATAGGTTTTATAGTATAGCATAAATATAATTACTAGCAAGCATTGTAACAAAAGCCATCATATGAAGCTACATGACAACTGAAACTTTCAGCTTACAATCAAGTGCTGCATAGTTCACACAGTAATTCACTCAACTTTTTCTACTGCAGAAGTTGACTTATAATGCACTATTTCTAGACAGTCCAAGGAATCCAGCAATTCCCCTTCCTCAAGCAATACAAGTTACAAAAAAACTGATTTTTAAATTCAAGGATTGCATAAGTGCTCATTTAAATCACACACTCCTACACATTTACATCACATTTGTCCCTAACAACTAAAACTTCAGAGGTGTAATTTCTCCCTTTTCAGTTTTAGTTCACAAAAAACAATGTCAACAAAACCAAAGAACCAAATCCAAGGTGGTTCTTGAAGAAATGCAATTCCTTCCTAATATCTGAATTGACCCTGCAATCTCATGTGTGAATTAATAACAACAAAGGCTGGAAAAGCAGACAAAACCTTAAGCCCTTAGCAGTTTATGCTGCAAGTTTTAATCATATTGGACTACCAGCGCCTTGAGATACATCTCAAGCAGCTACCAATGTTAGAGAATACAAACAACTAGAAATCATGAACAGACATCTTATTTATCTAAACGCAGTTTCATTTTTGTACAAGTTTTATACTTTAAGTAGCCTATTTCACAAGGGCTAATTATATTGCAGCAACTACAAAAAAAAGAGATTCACCAAAACCTACTGAATATTCTTTTTATAGAGCCTCGACTTAATTCAAAAACTACAGACTAATTACAGTCACTTTTGGTCCAAACCCAAACCAATCAAGAACAGTCAACCATCTCATCACCACCTCTTCATTCTGCATCTATGAGAAACAAGCTACTAATAAACTACTCTGGATTTAACAAGGAGTCCTAACAGAACAACATCAGAATGAATACTATTAAACACCCTAACTATTTTTGGATTACGGTACAAAGTCAACTGGAAACAACTTGAAGTACTACAACTATTTTATTGCACAAGTCTTCCTGACCACATACAAGTTACAAGAACTAGCTCAAGACTGATTCCAAGCACTGCTCCAGGCTGCAGCAGCTCTCAGGGTGCAAAGTGCAGTAAGAGTTAATAAAAGTAGCAGCAACCGGTTTTGGAGATCCTTCTACATTATATTTCAGTATTTCAGGAGAATTTATAAACCAAGTTTGATACCAGGACTTGGCATCATATCCCAGAAGAAAAATATGTCCATAATCCAACGTTTTGGATATAAGCACCACAAAAACAGTCAATACCCACTTTGCTGGAGATAACCCAATTTAGAAGGACTGCACTGAACCAGAGCTAGTAAGTACCCAAATTACCTAGTTATGTTAGCTCTTCTTTACCCTGAAGAGTGACATATATATTCATTTGACAGCAGCATTCTCTCTTCCCAGAAATACTCTGAATTTACTGAACTATCCCTGTAATTAAACCTTTATCTCAATCAGAATTTCAAGATATCAAAATTAATAACTTACTCCCAAAAATATATGTGGGTCTCGTAGAGATGTTCTGCTTCATACAGCAGAATCAAGGTAACTTTCTCCAAGAGCCATACAGCTGCTGCAGATCGCTAGTTGAAACCTATATTATTAACAGATTACATTTAAATATGCATGCACTTCAACATTGAAACATAGAAAAGTTTTCTCTGTACGGACATAGAATGTATTAAAAATATTTTAATGAAAATAACTAAACCAATTCCTTTCAGTGCATATGCAATCTATACAACAATTGAAGACACCAAGATAATTTAAAGATCCTTAGTACTGTAATTATGCAGCAACTCCAGAGTTTTTTATCTACATGTGGATCTGGTTCATGACAAAAGTGCTTTTCTCCCCTGTTTGTTTCACAGTGATTCCCATTTACTAATTCCAAAAAGTAAAGGCTGGCTTTGTCATGAGAGCCAACAAAGAAAAATACATCTACATGCACTTCCTAACAGAGTGCTTAATATCACTTGCCTAGTTTCCACAGATTTTCTATTCTTCAGCAGTTTCAGATTTATGTGACAGATGTAATTTACTTCAGTGTAAATGTCTAATTAACACATACACACACACTCACTCCCTTTATCCATCTCCGAGGAGGTAAATGTCTGGGATTCCCCAGTGTCCTAGTTTTTCAGGGTAAGTCAGCCTGCACATCCCTAGGTCTCAACACAGGTTGATATTCATGCAGCAGAGACAGTTATACTGAGTTGCAGGCTGCATTTCCCCCCCAATTCTTCTTCTGTTCGGCTTCAGAATTGATATTATAAGGAAACTCTTATAAGCTGCACTACAGTACTAATCAAACCTAAGAAGCAATTAAAAACACCTCAGTGAAGAGACCACTTTTGTTTGGTACACTAAATAAGATCGAGCATTGTTTAGACAAAGAAATCTAATCAAACAAGTCATTCTCCTTTTATAGCTCAAATCAATATTATACATTGGAACAACATCCGTTGGTGTAAGTGGATTCACTTAATTGGCCCAAACTGCATAATACAGCTCAGCAAGACAAATCACAATTAGCTCAACCCATAAAACAGGGCTAATGAGCAAATCCTTTGTAAGGTAGCTAAAAAAAACCAACCACCTCAAATCTTGCCAGCTCCATTGCCAAAAGAGAGAGCAAAACAGAACAAAAAGCCTGTGACATTGAACAGCCTTGAGTTTTAAAAAAAAAAAGGATGCAAAAGAGGTTCAAATTTATTGCTTTGCCAAAAACATGTTTTTCATCTGACCTAAGTACCTTTAGCAGCTTCACACTAAAATACACACGTGAATAATACAGTAAGTCTGAGCACATAGTCTGCAGTATTCCTACAGCCTTTAAGATGCTATCTGCAAAGAAATACTGCCACACAATTACAGCATTTAACCTTAAAATAATGGAAACATTTCTATAACACAAGAAAAACAGAACTGTGAAAGGCATAAATAGCATAACTATCCCATATCTTCCACATTTATTTTTACTCAGCATTTCAAAAACCCTAGTAAAAATTCATGCAAATAAACAAGTCAACCTACAGAGTCAGCATAAGTAGATTTTTCTGCAAACCTATTTTAAACATTTGAATTAGATGGCCCACAAATACTTATTTGAGAACTAAGTAAAACAATCTTCAGTGGCCTTCAGACATGTTTTGGTGAAGGGCATTTACTTACAATCCCATCCAAGTCTACAATGACCCTCAAAACATCCCATCCATTAACATCTGCAGGATTAGATCCTTGGTTTGGTGGACACTAGCTGAGAAAAATAAATTTTAAAAAAATTTTCCTTTACTTCCCTGTCATGTCCTTCAAGTTTGCCAACTAGTTGAAACCTGAAAACGGCAGTAGTTGCACTAGCAGCCTCAAAAACCCACAGATTTCAACTAAAATTAAAATGAAAGGATAGAGGTTGAACTGAACAGTCTTTAAAAGATGAGCAACATAAACCAGGCAAAGAAGACTACATTTCTAACCAAGACTAAGAGAACACACTTTTCAACACATATCAAGATTTTCATCTCTTTGCATTCTCACTTATAAACACTAATTTATTTTTGTAAACTTTAAAAAAGAAAAAGTACTCTCAGAATTGCCTCTCCCATGAACAAAGCTCTGGAACTTTGCTGGCTGCCAAAAAGACACAAAATCTTACTTGCCTCAAGAACAAGAAAGGACTCCTCATTGTACCTAGAAGCCTGATCCCTCCTATTGCAAAAAGCAGACCATGCTAAAGCTGTCATGCAGTGGTACTCTCAAACTGTGCTCTGCTTGCTGCGGCAAGCAAGGAAATGCCTCCTGAGTCCTGAAGACATTACAGATAATAACCTAGATAAGAGTCTTCCAGAATGACTGACTTCTTAAGTCTTTTCCTATATGCTTATTCTTTGACAGATAACTTCAGTGAAGCACCTTCTAGAACAACGCTGGAAAAGAAAGCTTCTCCACCAGAACTGTATTGCAAGTGCTACCTGTGATTTTATGCTCCAAAATAGTAAAGACCAGAAACTAGTACACAAGTTTGCTATTGAAAACTCAGCAGAATGAAATGGTTGCTTTGTATCGCAACCTTCCATGTGTTTTACTCAACACCAGTCAGGAACAATCAGTCTTTCTTTGGTAGGATCAGTGAAAAAGTAGATCAATAGTCATCTTATTTACTACTCTACCTTTGGATGAACTGAAGTATCAACAGAGGTAGACAAATCAGGAGAGGAAAACCAGAATGCCCCATTCTCTAACTCCAAGCCATTGCATCAATAACAAAACACTTCTCACCATCTTGAGGGAAAAGCATTTCCCCTGTCTCCTTCCACTCCTGTCTCCCTTTGGTGGAGCAGCTAGAAAGTTCCTTCATCCAAGCAAAGATTAGAGGCAGCACAGCCACTCAATACAACCTTTGCTGATGTCTGGGGTGCTGTGAAGCAACAGTCTGCAAGCTAGCAACTGCACGCACACATCTGCTGACTGTTTTGATTTTGGAGTGCATTATCTAGAGCAACTGACCAGCAGAAATAGAATTTTACCTCAAAGCATACACTAACAATTTGAGAAGACACTTAATGAATCTGTTTACCAAAGAATGAGTGTCCATCCGTTGCAAGAGTTGAGCAATTCATCACATTTATGTAGAGTCGTCCACTGTGCTCTGTGTGGATACTAGAATTTCATCTTTGCAGTGTATGTGATTCGGCACCTTTAAGTGTTTTAGAAAAAGAAGTAATTTTTTTTGTTATGTTAACAAACTAGTGATGCCCTACAGTGTTTTTAGCAGCCTCTCTCCATTTCAAACACATCTGCACCCACATGTCAGCCTTTCCCTAATGGAATCTCAGCTTCTAAGCACATTAGCAAAGCAATAGGACACATCTTTCGCATGCTGTTTCTTTTTCCTGCCTCTCCCAAAACCAAGCTCACCAAGGAATGCCTCTTTGTTTTGCTTTCCAAAGGGGTAAGTCATGTGGGAGATGGGAAAGTTAGTAGTTAGGCATGTCTAGGAAACAGTCTCATATGGCAGCAAGGGCAGTCAACTTCATACAGTAGATTTAGCTCCTAATTGCGCTGCCTATCCCAGAAGACATATGGGATTCAGAGAAAACAGCTTAAACTTCACCACATTACTAAACACAGTATGCATTGGTAACATGCTCCCATTCACCATTTTCAGCTTAATTTGGATGGAGCCCCCTTTCAGATGGATGAGCACAGTAAATAGCCATTCAGAGGAGGTTCCTATCTACAGATGGATGGGCTGCAGAAATTACTTCCCGCATTCAAAGACAGCAGTAAAGTCAGGAATCCCTGAAACCAGGGGTTGAGAGAACAGTTCACAGCAACAGCAAGGTGAATTCACAGCTACCTAGCATTTCTGCTACACAGGAGTATTTAAAAGAGAGGTGAGAAGGAAAGTACAGACAACATCAGCTAAAGGCAACATATTTTGCATCAGTAGTTGGAAGATTAAAATTAAAAAAAAAAAAAAAAAAAATCAAAAACGCAAGACGCAGACCCTACAGTGAATTATGTTCTTCCCAGTGCGGACTAACTTCAGGCTCAAAATGAACAATATATTGAGACTTGCACTAAGTTTCGGAAAATGCCTCGCTTTTGGCATATGCAAGATGCTATTCACAGGATGATCCCACCCCTAAACTCCCTGTCGCACTCAACCCTAGCAATCACAATGCTGCTGAGATAGATCGATGACAAACAGAGAACAGACTCAGTGGAAAAGTAATCGAGGGAGAGGGAAAATTAAACTTTTGTCAGATCAGCAAGTTAAACCATTTCCCAGACACAGGACCATCAGACTCAGTACACTGAATGAATGAGGAGTCAAGAGGGCCCAAACAGTCCTTTCAGAAATACTTTAGACTTAGAGAAATTTAGACATAATAAGAAACCAGTTCTAGAATGCCCAATAATTCGAAGAAAATACCAGAAAAAACAGTTCGTGAATAAATGCAGAATAACTTAAGGATAAGAAACTTCCAGTGCAGGTTTTCTAAAACAAAGATTTTCCTTATGCCTATGCAATATACATATGTACAACAGAGAATAAACATGCACATGTGTAGGTATAGATGTACTTATATGTACATAGGTACATACACATACCCTTTAACCACTTTAGGTCCCCAGGGAGATGGGTTTTTCCACTGAGGTTAAGTACCAAAGCAGTACCTATAATAAATCACAAAAATTAAGCCATAGAACCTCAAAATTATCATGATGGCTAGCATACGATGATGTTTTAAGAGGTATTAAATATTTTTAAATGCCTTATTAAATACTGGTACGTAATATTATCTACATATCTTAATATCATGTTATTACATAACATTCACAAATATTGTAAATTTTTCCTTCAACACTCCACTAATGTGAATATTAAGATTTCTTTAAAATAATGTTTTGTTAGTTCTTCAATAAAATTGTTAGTTCTATAATATATTGGCAGAGAAGTCATTTTCTTGTAATCATTCATTATAGGACAACTTTGAAGAAGATAGTTCTCTATATAAAACCCATTCTCAGTTTTCTACCCTCAAAAGTCTTTTGAAAGACAAGTCAGCTTTCAGATTTCAAGATGCAGATGTCAAGATAAAGACTACAAAAACAGTGTAATGGAGCAAAAGCACCAGAACACAGTAAGCCAGAAATCCCATAAAATCTACTTGTTCTGTAACTTTTCCGTACAGGCTTGCCTTTTAAAATAGACATGGCTGTTAGAAATCTGCCCATGCCAGAAGTGTAAACACTTCTACACGGCTGTCTGTTTGACAGTCACTTGGTCCCATTACAACAAACACAGCAAGAAAGCAAAGAGCAGCATTTGTTACTAAACAGTGCTAACTGCTAGCCCTAACTTAGATTTTAAATAACTGCCTATGACAGAGTCTGTCAGTATTTGCAACACTGTATTCAAAGAAAGTTTAAGCAGATTTTGCATGGTACAAGATGAAAATAATCACAGAAGACCCCAGCGTCAGGTGCATAAATAATTACATGGTCAAAAAACACAACCAGTAAAGTAGTATCAAACTAGGTAACAGCCAGTAGCCAAGGACATTCAGAAAAAAAAATAAATAAAAAAAGAAAAGAGGCAGTTCAGCAGAACTAAGTTGCAGTCATCTTGAACTCTTCATCCTGTTAAGACATGTCACAAGGCTATCTTTGTTCACCAAAAAAAAATTGAACTGGACAGAAAATGTATTTTTCAGTTTCATCTTATGGGATAATGTGTTTAGAAAAGCCATCTATTGTTCAACAGACCACTGTATTAACCTCCATTCCATCCTTTAAGAAAACTTGTATGTCTGTATTCTACAATGCCAAACATATTACCCCTACCCAAAGTGAAGCAGCAGGTGTCTGGTACACCTGAAAATGACTGTACAGACAAGTAGCTGGCTCACCAAGTCTGTCAGGTCTGTGCACAGTCTAACAAACCATCAGGAATAGACAAGAAAACCTGTGCTTGTCCAAATACAATTTTTACACAGTTAAGACCAAAATGGGACAATTCAACCATGGATGCCAATGCCAGATCTTATGTGGTCCCACCCTTTTCCAAATCATCTTACAAAAATATTTTCAACAAGATCTGGGTTTTTTTCCCCTTACAGCCCTGAGAGTTCTGCCATAGCTATATCTCAAAAGGTAAAAACTTTATTTTAGCAGGACCCTAGAAAAACCCATAATTTGTTGGGGGTTTTTTAGGTTATTGAGTATTTTCCATAACAACGTTTCCACCTCCCAGCTTATTTCCTATGATACACACTTTTGCATCTTAAGACAACTTCAGGATAGTGAGCAGAATCTTAGTCTGTGTTGTATCTCATTAATCTCAGACATTATTATTTCAGGACATCAAGCAGATTTAGTCTGAAAACAGCGCATGTATTGAGTAAACGGGTCTTAGTATATAAAAGAGCATTCTGCACAGGACACTATGAAGTTCCATCCCCGACTCGCACAAGTTTAAGCACAGATCTTGTTCCAATATACTAACCAATTGCAAAACATCAGGTCTTTCCACACACGTACTTCACACCCCTTTATAACAAGCTATCACTTCTAGGATCCTCTTTTTTGTGCAATAATTGAAGTTCTAAATCAAATGCTTCTGTTCTTCACCTTTGACAACTAAATAAAACCTAGAAAATATGGGAAGTATTACTATCAGAATAGCATAATTACAATATCGTAATTGTGTGACCTATACATACAAATTCTATAAATACGTATTCAGATCTTAAATATAGCACACTTGTCAATGTTAAATATATTTCATATGGTTAAAAGAGATAAGTTCACTCTATACAGGCAACATTAGCACAGTACTGAACGAAAGAAACAATCTACTTCTGCAAGGTGACAACTGTTTCCATTCCAGAGAGG
The DNA here is from genome assembly GCA_013396735.1 of Grallaria varia. NCBI lineage: Eukaryota > Metazoa > Chordata > Aves > Passeriformes > Formicariidae > Grallaria > Grallaria varia. The sequence goes on from VWZG01010773.1 coordinate 62,067, forward strand.
TACAAACTTTTGCATTCCTCACAAAACATAGATAATATTCACAGGTTTAATAAAGTAACTCATTCTTGTGTATAGTTTTATAAGCCACTGCAGCAAATCTACATAAATAAATTCCTGTTTTAAAAAAAGCTTGGAACTAAAAAAAATTCTTTCAAAGTTGCATGGAATCTACATAGCACAGCAACACATGCACTTACAGAACAGCTCCTTCTAAATCCTCTTTCCTGTTAGCATTTAGGTTTGGGCTTTTTCCCCCTCCAACCTGCTAAATAAAGTCATATTTCCTGCTGACAGAAAATGACTGGTTTACCTGTAACTCCAGGGGGTTTAACTATCCATCCTTTAAGAAGCTTTGACAGTTTAACCTGCTGAGCTCACAGCACCCAAGGGAGGGTCTTACTTGCAGTTTTACTTCTGCTGCTGCTGACCACTAATACTGACTCCACAGATAATGGATTTCAATAACAACCTCCCACAGGTTAACACTTTGGGTACTAGCCATGATACTGCTTTAATTAAGTTAATACATGAAGGTTACAGTTTGGTAGAAAGTTGCATTAAATTTGGCAATGCTTACAACAGCAGGAAAAGTGCACATAGTCACCTGTACAGTAGTTCTGGGATAAGTTTGCCTACAGATATAATTCCGTTGGTTTATGGGTTTACACAACTTTTTTTTAAGGTGAGCTCAACTTATTAGCTCCATTTCCTCTAAACATGAATTTTTCCAGCATAACTGATAATTTCATGATGAACATGAAATGGAGGCCTCTAACCATGCTGGGCACAGAATGTGTCTACCTGGCATATAAACAGTCCAAGAGTCCGTGCACTACAGTTAAAGGGTACTGGGTTTGTTATTTTACTTTATAAGGTTTGGAGTAAATTGACAATGGAAAATATTAGCTTTTTTTTTTCTTTGAAGCTAGGTTGTTAACACTAAAAATAAATTTTATATTTTAGCAAGCTATTAATTACGTAAAAATTTAAAGATGTTAAAAACATCTGGTTGAAAGTGGAAAACAATATTCACAGAAAACAAGCATTTGACAAAATACAAAAAACTGCAGATTGGAGAGGCACATGTTTAAATGTATTTTTCAGAGTAAGCATTCAGTTACCCTTTTCCAACATAGCACATTCACATCAAAAATAGAGGGGAAAAGAAGTTCTTTGTTAAAAACCTGCTACTAACTTTACCTGCAAAAATAACTACTCACTGGATTTCATTTTATTTTTTGTTAAAGTACACAATCTGACAGACACTCTACCAAGTAATAATGAAGCAGCATGGGAGCCATCTAATATATTTCTTGATTAACTCATTGCTTGTCCAGTTCTCATTCAGACATGTGCTCACATGTCATAATCGTCATAACTCCCATCATCCCTACAGTTAACACACAAGCTCCTTGATTAGTGCACAACTCCCAGACGAGCCATTGCTAATGCTAAATAATTCCCTTCAGCCTCCTGCGACTATACCGCAGGCTCTCCAATTAAATATAATGTCTCTGATGAGCCATATTAATACGGACAAATTCCTGCCTGAGATTCTAGCCCACTCATTTCCACCAAAGAAGCAACTGAAATAAAGAAGGGAAAGCTGTGTACATAAAAATTAGCCAAAAGAATAGATTTGCCATGAGGCTTTAATTACAAAACTTTGCTGTCACAGCTATGTTATTCTTGGAGGCATCCGGGAAACTGGCACACTAATACAAGTGTACTGATAAATGACAATGAGTAAATTAACATTTTAATAATTGAAAAGCAAGCATGTAAAACAGATAGCTTTTCAATCAGTTAATTACAATTAGCAATATCTAATCACATGTGATAAAATTAACTCAGATCACTTGCTGCTGGTATAGCAATTATATTCAGCTGGTCTTGTGTATTAAGCATTATTTGAAACATTTCCATAGCTGTGCATACCCACACAAAAGGTTTTTTCAGGTTACCGAAATATTTCACTAATGACCCACACATAAAAACTTCAGGACTTACACCAAGAAACTACCATGCCTATTAAACACCTGCTGCAGTATCACAAGATTATATAGTGGAGTCCATATTTTTAAATATATTTACATATGTAGCAAGCAACATTAAAACCTTCAAATAATAGAAAGAAGCCAGTCATAGGTCAAATATATAGCAGCCAAACTATAGCAATCTCCCTGCTCTAAAATGAGAAGAGTCCCTGGAAAACCTAACCTTTTCAGTGTACACCAGAATTCCTTAACATTTAACTCCAAATTGTCGCCATTAGCTGGAAATTGACTACTCAGATTTTATGAAAATCATAAGGAGTTCCCACTCCTTACACCAGAGAGTCTAATGTCCTTAACCCTATTGCTGACCTTCTCACTAGAAGAAATATCAACAAAGGACATGTAAATAGACTGTTGCAGAAGTATCCTTTAGTAGTTTAAAATACTGCTTGCAACTGCACAAATTGTAAGATATTCAAATAACCCCCATGAAATTTTGATAAGCTCTTCCCCAAGGTCCTTGCACCTTCATCCTTACACTAATGCACTTCATCTTCATTTACCTGATCATTAGTTTCCAGTTTGTTCAGCTGGAAACCAACACACACTAATTACTTTGACATCACAAAGTCCTATCTGTCTTCACCACCTCCCCAGACAGCAGGGAGAAATTATCAAGGGTAGGCATGATAATATCCTGATAAATGATGATTCACATCACCTCACTGTCAATCATCCAGAAGTGCTCACGCAAGATACCACTCAATCTCATTACTGAATCCTAGGGCTAAGAGTACAATACACACCAGGAGTCATATTTCAAACAGCAGGCCACCTGGATAAGATGCAGCTCTTGGAGATTTTCATGAATTTTGTTGGCTTTTTGTTTTAACACGGTAAATGTCAAATATTCATCTATTTTACCATGTGTATATAGGCTGGCAGAAAAGAACACGATGAAAAGCAAGACAACTCATCTTGAAGGTTCAAGTGAGAAAAAAATTTAGGTTCTTTGGAGGGGAGAAGGAAGACAGGTAAATTTCCTTAATTTACAAAGAAAATTAATCAACCTATCTAATGTTTCAAAGTTCAGTTTCATGATTTCAGCATCCTTCCTGCTGAAACAATATAATTGTATTCAGAGCTCTGAAAGAAGTAATGCTAGCTTTGAAATTCATTGACATGAGCAAAGCAGATATTCATAAAAGCAATATTCCAGCTACAATACATAGCTCATGGGGGTTGGGGGATGGGGAGAGGGTGTGTGACCAGCCAAGGAGCAAAATAAAAACCTAGCAGGAGCTACTTTCTCAGAGAATATCACCTCTTTCCCTACTTCCAAAATAATATCATACTTCTATCTCTCTCGGTCCAATCACACAAATAATGCAACCACTAACGAATAAAGCCCAGAACTTGCTATCTAGCATTGGATATAGGAGTTGCTCTTCATGCTAAGGAATGAGGAGGGAACAACACATACAACCATCTCCTAGGTCTGTAATATACTCCATTTTCTTGCCCAAGATAATCATGTACCATCATTAAACTTAGTAATGATTCATCATATTGTTCAATTTATGGTGCATCACTTATGGAAGAGATGAGGGAGAAAAGAAAACAGTACTGAAAGAATATGGGGGGAAAGTGTGAGGAAATTCCACAACCATGCGTGTTGTACCATGTACTGTCAGAGAGAAGAAAAACAGTCAAAACCAAAGCCCAGAAATTGAGAACACTATAGAAACAAACAAAGAGCAGGCAGCAAAAGAACAAAGAAAGTACAAAGATGCACATTCTACCATTGCACAGTATTTTTCTGGCTACAGACACTTTAAACGCTCAATGCAAGTCAGAGCAGTGGAGCACTCTCTCGCAGGTATGGATGATACTGCTACAGGCACACTGGTTCTGCATCCAGCGACTGTCTGTCCACATGACTGAGCCTGAACTTGGGAGGAACCTTCACACTTTCTTGCACCTCCACTGCCCCAGAGTGTTTGAAATATGATCATAGGTTCACAATAAAACCCCTGTCCCACTTCAAAGCACTCTCCCCCATGGGATTATACAGGACAGGCAGCAACTTACAGGCTCTCGTTCAGATTACCTTAACATAACGTTTTTCAAGGAGGAACTCAGAGGTTTCTCCTTTGAATGTTCTAAACATTCTAAAATGTATGTAAATACAACTATAACAGAAATGCAAAGCTCCTCTTAAACCCCTGAATGGAGTCATTTAGGTGTGGCTGCACTACATACCTGACACACACAGTATTCAAAGTCTACTTTTTAAAGCAGGTGTGGAGCACTGAAAATCCAAAACCTAAGAGCTCTTCACAAGCTTCCTGTCAAAATACTCATCCTAACGAAAGACAGCTTCTAGTCTACACATGCACATACCTCCCATGCTCAAATCTGTGACCCACACTCCTCTTCTCTTTGGCTTATCAAACATACCTTACCAACCATACCTATCATGCTAAGTATGAGAGGTAAGTGATTCTACAACAACTTGGCCCAGAAAGGTTAAACACCACATGCTTGTACAACACAACTCAAAGCATTTTCCCCTCAAGAACCAAAGAGTTTGCAAACAAAACATAACCTATTCACTCTAGTGCATCAAGCTGGACACAACTATGAGCAAAAACAGAGAACTTTTCTCCACTGAATGCAACCTCAGTGCTTTCTTTCCCAACTTCAGAGAAGGGCTGCGTGGGGGCAATAAATAACAAATAGTTTGCAGAATGCGAGAAAGGAAGCAAGCAACTCAGTTCAGAAAGTGTCACTTCAAACAAGCTTCAAAGTTACAAAATTTTAGAAATGTCACAATTATGAAATTCATGTGTGTCAAGTTTCCATTTTAACTTAAAAGCAAACAGCCACCTTCATCCCAGAAACTTACCACTAGTTTCTTAAAGAGCATATGATGTGACTATTTGCACTGTGAGAAGGCCTCTGTTGGCTTAACTGCTTGAAGGCGTACAACAGAAATTTCTTCTGCGGAAAGAATACCGGTGCAGAGAATACACAGGCAGGCATGCCTGCCTGTAAAACAAATTTATGAAATTTAGTGTGTTGGCTTCACTCACAGACATCTGAGGGCAGAAAATTTTAATGGTGATTGTGTGTATTACACATATAAATAAAGCAATCACTAACAGATAATGGCCAGGACTTGCCATCTAGCACAGGATCTAGGAGTTGCTCTTTATGTTAAGGAATGAGGAGGGAACAACACCTATGACCATCAGTTCAGCTGATGGCATTAACTGACATGCCAACAGTTGAAGACTTTCTTAAAGGGGCATATCTTCAAATCAAAAACTTTGTTTAAATTTCTTTATGTTAGAGCTATAACAATCGCTTAAAAAAAAAAAATCTTAACACAGCTATGTCACTTCTTGAATCTCAGTAGCCTACTTAAACTTTCAGAACTAACTGACAGAAAATAAAACATGTTTATTTTTGTTAGCTAAATTGGAAAAGAATTCCCTGCAGAAAGAGCAAAAAGAAATGGCACAAAAACTTTAATATCAGATGAATACTGAGATGAACACTAAGATATATAAAAACCTACACCTTTCTCTTAAGTTATTGAAGTTAACTTGCAGTAGAATTACAGTACTTTCTCTAAAGGAAAAAAGAAAAAAGTACATGGGAAACTGCTGTCAGCAAGTGTCACAACTGCAGAGTTCACAGTCTACAGTTTATCTGCCAATCTTGAGCTCCACAGATACTGATCAAGAAGCACATGACAAAACTTCAGGCTCAATTCAACTCATATTCAAGAATGACACTAAAAACTCTTCAAAACATTCAGCAAGTAGAAATTAAATACAATTGCTCTTCAATTGTAACTATACGACAAGTTACAACAAAATCACATTTACTATTCAAATTCTAAAATCCAACATTAGTCATAAATTTGTATTTACAGAGAATAGTAACATATTTAAGGTTACTCTACATATGCTTCATTTATCAAATAAAAGCTAACATCAACCTAAAAATCATGAAGGAACATGAAAATTACAAAATACAATAGGGAAGTTCATATTAGTACTATGGTCTTGTAAAAATAAAGCTTTGAATTCAACATTTAATCATTGCATAAAGAATCACCAACTGCTGAATTTATGAAGTACTACATACAGTATTAAATAAAGGCTTCTTAAAACGAAACTTCTCCACAGTCACCCCCTTGT
>VWZG01010774.1:1219-55806 GCA_013396735.1 Grallaria varia
TCTAGTTTCCTTCTAATTACACACATAGGAATGACACTGTGACCCCAAGTGTGGTATTATAAGTTTTCTAAGTTGTATGTATTGGGTCTAAAAGTTATGTAGAAGACATATATCAGTTCTCTATACTGTGAATGCTTTTCACACACAGTGCTTCTGAGTCACAACATCTACTGTTTAACTGAAATTACTGGTCATATGCCTTTTTCACCAGTATTCACAGCACAAGTTCTATTTACTATGGTTTCTGTATAGGAGTAGGTGAATTTCAACCTATTGAAGTATCTACTCAAATGACATTTGATGTGATAGTAGAGTAATTATGTGTGCAAGAATACAAAAAGAAGTACAATTCATTGACATTATCACAGAAGTAAGAGTCCCCAATTTCCATAAAATTTGGTCCAATATATAATAGACCATAATGATGGTGATTTTTATGTTTCTGGAGGATGGTGGAATTTTTAAGTCAAGCTGTATGGAAGGTGTGCCCTCATCATTAGATAAAAACAGAAGGAAGGCCCCATTGTGTGCCTGTCATGGTCGGTGATATGAATATCTACAAAAGTCCATCTTTTTTACATGAGCACAATTTAAGTACATACAGGTCCATTTCATAGTGTTGTGGTATATCATGGTTGGCTTTATTTTCTCTTCCAGGTAAATACATGCTATCCAGACACAGCATTCTTTAGTTGCTGGATGACATTCCTGTGTAAATAAACAAAGCTTAGGGTGTCATGACTGATGATTATTTTACACACCAGGAAGACACAGTTTGAAAAGGTTATCTTTGACCTTCCTACCTTCATATGAAGAAATTTTCCATATGTCTTATCAGCTTGTGTTACATCTATTTCCTTCCTTCAGTTTGCACAGTAACTCAGTCAGTCTTACTTTAGCAGCACACTACCCTTTCTTAAAAGACTTGTAAATATTTAAAAATAATTTTTCAACATGCACTTAAAGTATGTTTTCAATTATTTACTTTATTAAAATGGCTTCTTTNTGTCTCTGCACATTTACCAGGAGAAGTTTCACTAGTCATCATTATTTTCAAAAAACAAAAACAAACAAAAACCAAACATTGTGAAATAGGACTTCATTATAATTTTTGCCTGAAATCTAATTAGATTGACACAGACACTGAATGGTTTATGAGTCCATTTCCTTGGTCACAGGAAACTGTGGGGTGAAAATAAAGGACGGTGTTAATTATGGCTGAAAAATATGGATCAAGCAGAACAGTCTACACAGGTCCTTTCTGCTCAAATGTTCCAGATTCTGAAGCCTTAGTGACAGTCTCAATGTTAGTTTTTCTGTTATCAGAGCTATCTTCTCTTTTGGGTTTCAAGTTTATCTTGCATTTAAAAAAAAAAAAATAAAGTTGATAATTACGTTAACTTTATAGTTTGCATGACTGACTAATATAAATACATGTGTACTGAACTTACAACGCTTCATAGAGTGCAGGGTAATGAAAATAAGAATGAATTAAAAATTTGTGTTGGAGACATGGACATTTGTTATGAATTAGCCTTTGTAAGTGTGCAGCTTGAAGAAAATAACTTTGTTACAACTCCTTTATGCGATGTTTAGGCAACTTTTTTCACAAGTCCTTAGACTGATAGCATAAAAACTGGATTCTCAGGGGATATATGAAGTTTTGTAATTGGTTTTAATGCACTCAAGTTTGGTTGTATTTACTATATAGTATGTATATATCACAGGTCTTTCTCTGATTGGCTTATTTCCACAATAAAATCTTGCCAGATGCCACCAAATAACTTATATTCTCTGCATTTATTTGTACACCTTTCCAAACCTGTTATGAATTTCCTCTTTTTTCCTGAGTGAGCAAACACTTTGCTAATGCTACACACCATTCATTAGCTACTAGACTGTGTCAGAATGGTAACAGCTGCGACTGAGATGGAAAAAACAGTTTCCATTATAAGTCTCTATATTTAATTTTCTAACAAAATATTCTCTTAAACTGACTTTGTCATTTTTGGTACTTACTGGCAGATTTTATTTTCTTCAAGATAAGAAAGAGGGCTCAAAAAAACTGACTCAGCTGGTTTTTGACATAGTTAAAACTGCCGATCAGTTAAGTCATTTTTTCTCAGATGTAGTACGAGAGCTTTATTGCTGATGTCTACTTTAGCAAATAATGAAAAATAAGCATCAAGTGTTGTCCACACCACACATATTTCTAGTCCAAAGCAGAATCTGCTGAAATGTGCCTGGACTGTGAAGCACTGTGATGACAACTACAACATGGAAATTGGTGGCAATAAGGTTTCCTTCAAGGATGTACCCCTCACCCAAACTAAATCACAAATATAGGCACACTCATCCTTTCCCCATATAAATTAAAAGCATCTTCTAATCCGAAGAAGCATTAGAGCATCATGAGTTAATTTGAGTGTTTGTTGGCTAAAATAATAATTATTCTGGCAAATGAAAAGCCAGTTCTATTTCAATCAGTCAGCTCTCTTTTGTGTAATTTTTCCTGTATGACAGTGATGGGGTGTAGGTTTACTAGGTATAGTACTACTTTGACTTTTTGCTTTCATTATCTTCCCTTTTATTTTGTTTTCATGTACTGGGTTTTGATTATGTTGTTATCTCTGTTCTCACCATTTTACCATGTCCTTTTCTCTGCTTCTGCAGAGAAGTATCAGTGAGGTGCTGAGAATATTAACAGAGCTGCTGTAACAGACTAGGAGTGGGAAACAAAGATAAGGGCAGGAATGATACTTATTCTCAGGTGAAGATATTGAACCTGGTTTCTCCTCAAAAGAAGTGGGCATTTACAGGAGAATTAGTTAATCTCCTCTCTTGCTTATTCTCCTAGGAGCTGCATACATTTCAAAAGCACAAGTCTACATGAAGAAGTTTAATGCCTCAAATAGCATGCTAGAAAAGTCTTAAAAATTACACTACTGTTTGTAAAATGAATTTTAAGAAATGAAGAGAACAGTGCTAGTGACTCCCATATCATCTCAAATAATATCCTTGTCTTTTCTGGGACAGTAGGGCTAGAAGGAGAAATGAGAGTATTAAGTCAAGTTGAATATAGCAGTCCAGTAGCGGTAAATAAAAAGAGTGCCAAAATTGCATGGGTTTCTTTCAGTCTACTCACTGAAAGCAAGAACAACTTCTATTTCTTTCACTAGTAAGCTCCATTTACCAGCATTTTTTGTTGACTACACATTGACTTAGCCTACAGTCTTGCATGGGCAGACAGTACGATAGATAGCTGAAAGGATGAAAATCAAATCTACTGAGGCAGTGGACACATGGGATTAATTTGCCACTGAACACCTTTGTACTAAATTTCACTTGATACTAGAATTGCTCAGGTGTCACTTAACAAACACTGCCTTTATATAAGTTTGTAGGATGTATAAACAGGGCTTGCATTGTTTCAGTGCTGGGAAAGCCTGCCATGTGAAATCAACCTGCAGTTCACACCTTTGACCTAAACAGTATATTGCATCATTCTTCAATTACTACGATGTGCCATATACAGCTCTAAAGAACCTTCTTAATACATTAAGTGCTATACCGTGTGCACCAGTACTTGTATCAGTTATTTGAACCTTTTTCATACACTAAGTCCTATTACCATGTGCTCTAGTACTTGTATCAGTTATTCTTGCATCATTTGTGATTGAGTCATGCCCTCCAAAACTGAGTCTCTAATAAAATCTTTTTCTGGTGGGTTTTAATATTCAGTTAGATCACAATACTCTGTGCAAAACAAAATCGTTAAATGGTAGTATCATGGAAGCTCTGCGTACCATATATTCTTCAGAGCATATCTTACAAAATTTAAATGCTTCACTACAAAGTAGAGATTCTCCACACTACATTTCAAACACAGACATGACCCACTGTCATACATAATTTCAAATACTGTAGATAAGCCTAAAACTTAAGAAAATTTTTCAGTGTTTTGGAGAACATGAGGGGAGAAATCCTGGATCTACAAAGCTTTGGGGTATGTGCTTTCAGTGATGAGGCTTTGTTGATGCAATTTTGGTGTCCATTGGTCAAAGTGATGGTCACAGTCTCAATCTGTCTGAGGTGAGGGAAGCCCACAAAACACACAGTTTGATGGGTTAATATACTACAGGTTCAGGAGGGAACACCCAGGTACCTCCTCTGGGGGGGAAGTTTTATGCTGTTGGTTGTAACACCATGGATCATCTGGTGGAAGGCCCCAGAATTGAGTCTGGGAGCGCTTGGGGAGCTATTTGTTAGTTTATGACCCCTTCTAAGACATGACCACTGTTTCTCATGTACCTGTGTAGCTGAGCCAGTTATGCCTTATCAGAAGGGATGAATACCTTCAGGCCTATCTGTGAATGTGAATGTCCCAATACCATTCCCTCAGGGAGTTTTACACTTGAGACAGTTGTGTAAGGGAGGACATTGGTATGATAAAAAGTACTATCCCACTTTGGCAGGATCTGGTTTTATCAGCCTTCTCCCTCATCTGGTTCAGAAACCAGGTTGTTGCTAAGCAAATGTCGGTTTGTCATGGTCATCCTCCGGTGGGTGCCCCTCTGTCTCATGTGGATCAGAAGTTTTGCCACCACACACAAATAAAAAATCTCCTCCTCCCCTTTGACTGGGCAGTGCAAGCATGATCTCAGCAAAGCACCCTGTTACTTTTGCAAATGGCTGATTATTTGAGTCATTAACCATTAACATTTCAGTCTCTCACACAGGTGGATAAACAAATGAGCCCTGATTTCACCACGCAGCAAAGCTGATGAGATCTGTAAGTAGTCTGAGCCTTGCCTGACATTAGTTTGTAAGGAAAAACATTGCACACTGCAGACTGCATAGAGGAATAGTGAATGCAAACATTGTGTCTACATTAGCAATACAACAGGCGCAAGTGTTGAACAAAGCAGTTAATGCTGGAGAATTGATAGGTGTACTGTACACACTTAGGTGGATTTAATTTCATTTTACTCTAGTCCATTTCCAGGGACTGATGTCTATTAGCAGACAGAGAGCATTTAAGTGCACTCGTGGATCACATCTTCTGGTTTAATTTCATCGGAAATGAACCTGGGTTGTGATCTCTGAGCCCAGGCTAATTTATATGTGCAATAACACGCAGTAAGTAGGATTATCATGAGAACTGAGTGAAAACTGCAGTTCTGATTAAAACTAAAATGCTAATAAAGACAACAATATAACACTGAGCAAGAGTATGTGCTGCTTTGAGGATTAACTGTATTACATATATCATGGATTTAGCCTAAAGGTCTCAGCAACTGGTGTTGATTATTCTTAGTAGCGTTAGGCAGGGTATGCATATTCAGGTCTCACTATCCCTCATTAGAAACCAGTGTGAATACTCTATAATCAGAGAAGATCAGGAAAGTCACAACACATATTTTGGGCATATTTTCAGGTTTTAATTCCTGATCCTGAAATGATAGCTAATACAACTTTTTGCCTTTTACTTTTCTCTGTCATCACTTTTAGTCCAGTGACTACTCTCCAATAAATGTTGGTTTTAAGAAAACCAAAATTCTTTCAATGTTCTGGATTTCATTTTTTTTCAATAAATTAATTTTCTACTTTCTTCTCTGACAATCTGAATGCGGGAAAAGAATTCAATACAAAATTTAAGTATCCATAATATTGTCTTCTGCTGAGATTACAGTGCACATATTTACCAAAGAGTAGCACATTGAACTACCAGCTAGCCTCCCTTATGAAAGGAGGCCTTTGTGAATTCTTTTGTTCTTAATGGCAGGTGCTTCTAGCACTGAAAAGATCCTGTGATCTGATAGCTGTTTTTCTGTGATCATGGACAGCTTGCATAATACAACAAAGGTGGAAGATCGTTGCCTTCCCTAGGGTTGCTTAAAGTTACAGTCCTGATCTCTTGACCTCAAATTTCAGCAAGTTTGATTGCTCAAGGAACCCTGGTGTGCATACTTGGAGCTAATATAGCATTTTGCTGTTCAGTTTGTTGTAAGTGCTTTTACACTGACATAGTTTTAGAAGAGCAGTAGTTTCTGGGAATCTCCTGCGCATCATGGGGTTTTGGAAAAAAGAGCAACTGACAGCACAAAATAACCCCTAGACTCACAGTGTGCCATGAGCAACAAAATATTATGTTATGGATATTACGAATGCTTATGTGTCACAGAACAATGGTGAAAATGTCAGAGGCTCCTTGTGTCATACTCCCCCAGTAGGGCACTGCGCAAAGATAAGTCCTAAGCAAAGGGCAGTAGAGCTCAGAGAAGAGAGTTCAGAGTAGAGGTTAGGAATAAATTATAAATAAATAAATTACTTTTGCTGGCTTAGCAGATGAATAAGAGAACAGTAATGGCAAGAAAATACAAAATAAAGTCCATCTCACAAAGCCTTTTTTGTTTCCTACATTTTTTCCCCAAAATAAAGTAAATTAACTCCTTCCAGCTGAAGGTTCAAGAATACGTGATGTTCCATCTAAATAATTTTTTTCTGATTTGTTGTGAAAAAGTAGCAACAAGAGACTGAAAGCAATCCAATTTAAATCACCTCATAATCAGGCTGTTAGTATGTACTCTTGTAGGTAGAGTTCAGTACCTCAGGGAAAACAAGCAGATGAATTTTGGATGATTGTAATTATTATTGGACTCCTGGGTAAGAGAGGAGAAAAGTTTTACACCCCCTCCTGAATCTCTGAACTGAGGTCTTCACTTCTCTGTGAATTCAGAATGTAAAATGTTCTGAAAACACCAAATTACATTTTAAATATTTTTTTTTTTAAAACATGTCACTACTACTGTTAATCTATTATTACCAAGGTTATTAGCTAGGGAAAGATTCACTGAATGAAACTGTTTTCAGTCAGGAGTCATTAGCATATGTCTCAGTGTCTGCCCATTGGAAGGACTGGTGATCCACTAAAAGACCAACACAAACTGCCAGTGGCTTACAGCAACAGAAGAACAAATTAGGCTTGGTGAACCACAGCACTGAACTCGGAGAAAAGTTTTCTTATATTAGACTACTGGCAACAATTAAACAAGAATCTAAGTTTAATCTGTAGCAATGATTGTGAAAGATTCTTTTACCATGGTTTGTAAAAATGCAGGAGAGCTACAAACCAAAATACAATGAGACACAGAAAATGGTATAAATAAATAACAAAGGCTGCAATTATTTAATTTTTTTAAAAAACAACTTGAACCAAAGAATGGTAAATTCAAACAATCGTGAGATTCACTTCAGAACAGTCTTAATTCAGACTAAAGGATTTATGCAGACATGCCCACAAAGACACTGACATGAACATTTTCAGCTGCCCCACTGGGCATTCCTTTATTATGTGGTCCTCCATATACATGCCCTGAGAATCACTCAAGTCTGCATGACTATACCAGTTTGTCTAAGTCATCTCAGCTTGCTTCTGACACGCGAATTTGCCTAGAGGGAGATTGCGGTTCTGCAAACCAACTTGCTGTATGTTGTAGTTTGGCCACTTCCTTTAAAGGATTTAAAGCACTCAGCTGTCAAAAGAGTAACCAATGTTAATAGCAATTATTTTAGCAATAATTTAATAGGATCAAACAATGGAAATCTTTGTGAGGCTACACTACCTGTCTGCATCCTTCTCCGTTTCTGGTGGATTTACAGTCATAAAGAGTCTCATGCATTGTAAGAGTAAAAAAGTTGCACATAGTGTTTTATTGCTTTCACAGGTCTTGTGTAGGTTCTCATTTTTGTGTTTGCACTTTTTCTTTTTCTTTTTTTTTTTTTTAACCCTCTTTTTTAATGTATGGTCCTTAGTCAATAAATTAGCTGTTAATTCAAGCTTCTATGTAAAAGTAAAGGTTCTAGTCCTCATGCTTATGAGGCAAAACTTGAAAACATTATTTGAGTGCAATTGCAACAACTGAAAGCCAGGTGCAAAGGAAAAAGCACAGCTTTTATTACTATGTGTGAAAAAAATCTAATTAGGTTATCTGTCTTATTTATATCTCAATGAGGCACCCTGTCAAATAACTATCTCCAAATATACACACAGCACAATGATTCATTTTTGCAGGTGTTTACTGAGTCTCTTGTGTTTCTCAAGCAGATCCACATTTGTAAAGTAAAGCTCAACAAGTTTCTGAATATTAATCTATTCAGATTATTCACATCATACAAAATGAAAACTTGTTTGTATTTGTTCTAAAGACATACAATTTCTGAGAAGTAAAAAAAAAAAAAACAAAAAACCAAAACAACCACAATTAAAAATTTTTACATTTAGGTTTGTCCTTGTCCTTTCATCAGGTTATTTTCTACTTTCTTTGTGCTTCCAGTGGTCAGCAGAAACAGAATGATTTGTCCTGCAGTGGTAAATGTCTGCATCTCATTGTATTATTCTTTTAAAGTAGAACTAAAACTTGAAATCTCATCCACAATCCAGTTGCTGCCACGCTGGAATGCCAGCAGTACAAAGTGGAAGAAATATGAAGTTTTTCGTGTGCGATTGGGAGTTTCCATCTGAATCCATATATTGCATATATAAACTGGGTCACTTGCTCAGACTTCAAAATCTTACGGTGCTATTAATTTTCTCAGTGTGAGTTAGTTACATCTGACTGAACAATGTCAGCTAACCTTATTTAGCTTTCAGTGGAAATCTAATTACCCGGTGAACTTAATTCTAAATTTCTAGCATACCCTCAAAATCCCATTAAAGTCCTGACATTAGAAACAATTTTTAGTTCACTTACAGTGGAAAATAGCCAAAATGCCAGCAGTACCTACATCCACAACTCTTATTTACTGTAACCCAGGATGAAAGGGCTTTC
Organism: Grallaria varia; assembly: GCA_013396735.1. NCBI lineage: Eukaryota > Metazoa > Chordata > Aves > Passeriformes > Formicariidae > Grallaria > Grallaria varia. Next base: position 10,051 of record VWZG01010774.1, read on the forward strand.
ATTTTCTGCTGTGTTATCCTCCTTTTATTTCCCAATTAATTAAAAAAAATAAATTATAAAAGTAAATTGCAGCACTGTTCCTATTATTTTCCAGTGGATCTGTATAACTCTGCCTAGTTCTGTCAGTGAAGACAAACTGACTTGGGAAGGTCTGACTCTCTCTGAAACAACCAATTAAGTCACTCTTGTGTTGTTTAATAGGGACAAAATCAATTTCAGAATAATTTTTGAGATCAAATGCTGAAACACCGTGTTTGGTCTAGCAATAGACTTTCAAGTATTGAGCTGATGAAAAGTAATCTGTGGTAAGAAAAGTTTTTATCAAGAAACTTATATTCCTTTTGTAGCACCCGAACACATCCAAAGGTTTTTGTTATTGTATAAACATAAATATTTGGCAATTCTTATCCCAGAGAACTTTATTCTTTTGTCAAGCACAAAACTTGTCATCTGATCATTGGTCACTTTCTGTAACTTTATCTCTTCTGAAAAATACCCCTAATAATATTAAGAAAAGTAAATATGTCTTATGGAACTGACAAGTACATGAGAGGCTTTTATGTTTAATAGTTTTGGTGAAGTTCAAAAGTATTGTGCATGATTCTTTATTGCCTTGAGAGAATGCTACAAAATTAATAAACAAACAAACAAAACCCCAAAAACAAACAAATAAGCAAAAAAGGAAGAAAATTATGTTATCCAAAAAAAAGAAACTTTGATTTTGCTTAAAAATAAGGAATAGGTTAAAATTATAAACTGCAGCATAATTTCAAAATCTTATTTTCAATTTTTTTTAAAAATAATTTTCTAACAGTATTTGTATATCTGACCCTTTAATTCAGAAATAATTTCATTTAATTAATTACCTTTAAGCTCTACTTAGCACGGTTTTCAGTCACAAGAACCTGTCTCATTTTAGAGATGATATTAAATTTCACTCAGAAATCAGCACTTTTTAATGTGAATAAGCATATCACGAATCTGATGACAGCTTAGTCAGAAATATTCTGGAAATGTAAATGCTGATCCAATTGATCCATGATACTTAACTTTCTTTAGAGTTTAACACCCCTTGTCAGCTTCTCTATACAACTGTAAATCACTAAATAGAAAATTTATGTGATTTATCAATGCATGTTATTTACCTCTGCTATTAAACAATGTCATCAGCAATGCCTTCCTATCCAGGTGAATGACCTGAAGACTATATTATACCTGACTGACAAAAAAACAGTGCCTTGGATTCAATCCTCCAGTAGTGAGGCATTCTCAGAACTTCTCAATAAATTTTTCTAATCTCAATTCATCACAGAATTGATTCCTGGACAGAAGAATGGAACCAAAGTTAGTTCATGTGCATCCCAGTGGAAAGTGTAGGATTCATTATGGTGCTTACACCTGTATAATTTTAGTGATCTCTAAACTACAGAACAGTGAGATTTATTTCTGAGCCCAGATATTAGAAGTGGAATAAAGCTTATTAGTTGTTTTTCCCTTGTCCTCCTATTGGAATTACTTAAGGCCACTACCTGGGGAAAATGAATACAGTAGTAAGGATCTCATTGTTCAGAAGATTTTAATTTTAGTATGTAAATCTCACAATTCCTTTTTATGAATGTTTTCCTTCTACTGAACCATCCTTCCTTTAGCTGATATTTTGCAGACCAAATAATGTGGATTGCAAGTATATCTTTTTACACTCCTGATAACTTTTTAGTAAACTGTATACCAACATCTTCTTTTGTCTCCCTTTACCCATTTGGATTTTTCTTTTTTGTGTTTCATTACCAACTCACCAGTGTTAAGATATTTTAAATATATCTATATTCTATAGATATGTTAGATATATTTATACTGAGATATTCTATAGCTCATGCTTTTCAGAGATATCGTTATCATATCATTTGTCAATGTTTATTTTTTTTTAAGAGATCCTCATAGAAACAGTGAAAGTGATGAAAATAAAACTTTTCTGTTTCAAATTTGGCATCCATGTATGACATTTGTTTCTTCTAGTTTCTCTTCTGCTATTGTTTTAGATCACATCTTTTGAGTCTCAGCGAAAGATTCGTACTGACCTGAATTTTCCAACGCTGAGCTAAGCTGTGCATTGTCTGACTGTAGTCTCCTGTTAATTTTACAGCAGGGCAAAGGTGCTCATGATGTGTCTTGCTGCGAATGAGTACCAGGGTCTTTGAGAGAGGACAAAATAACTACACACTTAATACGCCTGCCCCCTCAAGACTCTCTGTAGGGGATCAGCCATTCCAAATTATCTTCATGGTCTGATTTTGTTTGCTTGTATTATACTATAGTGTACAGTGCTTCAAACCAAGTGCTCAGTATTTGAGAATGTCAACAACATGGCAGGGTTATTAAATAAAGACCTGCATGTCATAAGGGATCACTTTGGTGATTTAGTCTGGACTGACACATCTACAGATTGTCTCCTAGAGAGCTCAATAAATGCTCCTGACAAAATCATAACCTAATGTTGAAAAAATTATGCAGCAATTGCAATAACTTCGGGTAATATGAACTGTTGGCCTTTTTTCCCAGAGTTTGTTGGGGGTTTTTTGTTTGTTTTGTTTTTGTTTTTTTTGGTTTTTTCTTCCATATTGTCCTCCTTGCCTGGTTACTTGGCATTCTGTTACTACTTTTGCTTCATGAAATCTTTAGCCAAGGCCATGGTTCTATTTAAATAAAAACCCCTTTCCATTTACTTTGACATTTTTGAAATTAGAATCCAGACTCTGAAATGAAGGTCCTGTCTCATGTTCTTTTTCTTGATTCTTAGCTTGTCCTTTATTTAGCTGCAGGCTAGAACATGCTTAGAATTGCTTCACAGAGAAATTAGGGTTAGTGGAGTTCTGGCAAACCCTGACCACAACTCGATTTCCATTTCATTGCTCTGCCTTTCAGGTATAACTCATACGTCACCTGTGTGACCTGTACATAGTGTACATAAGTGATATATAGACTCAATAAACAGATTTGATACTCCAACACAAACCTTATTCTCTACTTGACTAACCAGGCTATAGTAAAAAAATTCTTTGCCTTCACATTTCTTTCAGGATATACACTTCTAGAGAAAGACGTATATAAGTTTTAGTTCCAGGGACCTAGTAGACTACTTGTTTGTTCATGCACTTCTTCTCAAATTATTTTTTTTATATGCAAAATCCGTGACTTCAACCTAGTAAAAGGTATCAGAAATATCAAGGAGCTTGGAAAAAAAGGTTATTTCTAAGTTCTTTTGATAGTTTGAAACATGAATGATAGATAGTAGATGAGAATTATTTTTGCCCTTTCTGTTGACTTGTGGATTCTATGTTAGAAAAGCGTGTAAATTTACTTAAAAAATCTAAAGCAACTGGAACCACTTGATGTTTACACTCAGAAATTTTTGCAAAGTTTTCCCATTTAATGTCCTCTTTATTTCATTTTTTGTTTTCTATTAACACTGAATTCCTCCTTTTTCAACAATGAATATCCTTATAGATGTTGTCAGTTGCCTTAATGGACAAATGGACAAATATTGTTCAGTGACACATTCAGGACTTGAGGAATACTGCATCTCACATACTACCTTTCCTAGAAGCATACTCTCCATTTCCATCCTGACAACTGATTTTCATTGACTAGTTATTTCCACTGTCCATATCTTTATTAATCCTGATTTTTTTATCACACAGAGAAGTCATAATTATTAATGCAAAATTATGTCTTCTGATTCTTCTTCTTTTTGTTTCTTGGGTCTTTTTTTAATTCTCTTGTGAAATATAGCCTAAAGAGACATCTGTAATGATTCAGGGCCGTCAATGAGTAAAAGAAAACCACAGAAATCCCATGTAGAAGTTCTGACAGTGCTATATTCTTTTATTTCATTAACATATGTGGAGACAATTTCTTCTTTAATTTAGAGACTGTTTAAGGTTCTTGGTTCTGAAGAAGAAGGGATTATAGAAAGGGAAATTTTTGAATGAAAAGTTTCATGGGAAAGAAAAATACTTTAAATAAAGATGTATCATCATCAGAAGAAAGCAAGAAAACAACAACAGAAAAAATAAAAAGGGAAAATTCAAGCAAAGCAAAATAAGGTCAACCATGGAAATGTAGCATAATTTAAAATTCAATGTATAAAAAATCAAAGTGAAGAATTTCTTCAACTATCTTCAAGTTTGTCTCTTTGTTATCTTAGTTATAATGTAGACAAAGCAACATAAACTTTTTCTCTAAGTCTGTTCGTGGAAATTTATCAGGCTAGGTTTTTCAGAAACAATTTAGGGGAATTAAGGACCCAAATCCAAGAGAATTTGAAGTCCAGATCCAACTGATCTGTTGTCTCTTTTAAGCTTCTTTTCAAAATCTGTCACTTAAGATTTCTTGCCTAGCTATTTTATTCAGATTGAATTCTACAGTCCTTACTCAGTGAAAGCATCCATTACTGCTAAACTGTCAAGGCATCATGAAAAACAGTTCACTGAATCAGTAAGAGAGAACTCTGAGCATCTAATACTGTTCTCTCATCACTAAGGTAATTATATCAAAATCAAGAGAAAAAAAAAAAAGAGAAAGTTAATAATTTGTATTAAGTAAATGAGACTTTTTTAATATTTGAAATATAATTCTATATTTTATCCTAGTGTCGGAGAATGTGAGATCAAGTCACAATATGTGGTAGATTCCTAGATATTTCTGCACCTGGCTACTTGGCACTATGACAAAAAGTGACAAGGTAAATCACAAACCACAAACATGGGACCCATAAAGCAAAGGACCCAATAAATTTGATATGACTCAGACTTCAACCTGAAAATCTCTCTGCAAGATCCACACTGGATTTTTAATCCTCACTTGTGAAGGTGCTGAAGGAAAGTCTGAGTGCAGAATTTTCTCTGAGCAATATTGCATAAAGTTCCGTCATGAATTACAGTAGACTGCACATAAATAAGTGAACTGAAAGGCCTATGTCATGCTGAATGTGTTCTGCTGCTGTTACCACCTGTGAGAAAAATACAGTATGGGCTGTCTACAGGTAGGTGTGTCTTGTATGTTAGTATTTACTCCCCTGTCTTGGTGAAAAACTGAAGCATTTTCCTCAGTGCTTTTGATCTTCAAAGACTGCTTAAGGGGATCACAAGCCTTGTTTTGTCATATTTTCTGGTTTAATTGTTATTTTTTCCACATGTTCTTTACAGGATCTCTCTTTTAAGTCTGGAGTTTCAAGACACTGTGCCTCTCTTTAGGCAAATTTTTTTTTCTGTCACTTTTTTAAGATCATGGAATGTTTAGCTTTTATTTCATAGCACTTTTTTACCTATGCATTTCTGAACCTTTTGGGTTAAGGATTACCTTGCTCAAGATACAAAAATTTATCCTTGATTTTTAAAAAATATTATTTTCAAAAACTAAACCCCAATGTTGTAGGTAGCACATTAATACTACAACTCTATAAAAATTAATGGCAGGTTTTTCACTGATTTCAGAGGCACCGGGGCTGTAATTTTTTATGTTACAGACTGAAAATAGGCACTATATATGTGTTTAGAAATGTGTGTCTGAGGAAGATTAAATCTTATTGTCTAATAACTCATTGGTGACTACTAATCTTTTTCTTCTCTTATTTTTTAAGATCACTCATAACTCAAAGCTTAGTGAAACACAACATTTACTTGGTCCCAGGACATAGACAAGTATTCATACAAACATGCATTTTTATTTATGCACTGACAATGCAGTCAAAAATACTTTATACAGAAATGCAAAATACGTTGTCTACACGATGTTAACATAATGCCAGCTGCAATGTCATCACAAAATTTATTGATAAAATTTATAGTATTTGAAAGCTCAGTGTCTGAAAAACATTCATGATCAAGGCTTATATAGAATGACAAGAAGCTCAGTTCATCCTAATGCAGTCGAGTACCGCCCTAGTTGTTTCAAGGACATAGACATGAAGTGAAACTAGATAAATGGACTTAGCTGGAAGTGTACCTTAATATCATTGGCATGCAAGTGAGCACAAAAACATTCTAGTGCTCCTCAGAATTTTTATGTTCTCTATTTTCATTGCAGGTAGGAAAGTCGTCAGTACAATTCCAGTAAAAGTTTCAGTATTTATGCAAATTGAAACTACAAAAATTTAAAGTTTCAGAATAAAATTATAAAAAAATCAACTCAACCGAAACCAAAAGAAACCCCTCAAATCTGCAGAATGCCTTAAAGAATAATGATATAAGGTATATCTACAGTCAAATACCTTCTCTAAATTGGATGGAGAAGTCCGGCTTTCCTGGATTGCAACTGACTTATTCAAACCAATGGCATAGACAACTTCAGTAGGTGAGTAACAGCTAAGCCTATTTCAACTCTATGTGCCAGAAACATGCTTTGGAGAGCCAATCAATAATCTTTTCTTTAATTTTTCTCATAAATAATTCTAAAATTGAGTGAAACAGTCTAGGGTTGCTATGAGCAAACTCTGTGGCAAAAATATATTGCCTATAAAATTTTGCAAGCAGATATCAGGTGTCTTAAAGGGTGCCCATTTACAAGGCTAATAAGAAAACAAAGAAGGAATTTTATTTCATTAAATATTGAAAGACTTTATCTATTACTGAAATGGTCTTTCTCTCTGTTTCTTGTGTAATATCTTAAATATATAAACATATAAACATACATGCAAAACCACATAGTGTTTTTTTTTTTTTAAATGCTTTAAACATTTCATTAGGAATTGACCCTAAAGAATATTTTTTTTTAAATCAGTGTTTGAGTCTAAAAAATAGATATCACTAAGTTATGTAACTTCACAGTTACTTTTTGTTATCATTAATTCTTGTATATACTGTGAGGGAGTTGCACATAGTAGTGGCTGACCTAAGCACGTTAGACTACTTTGCTCTGCTTGTCAAAAGGTTATGGTTTAGGCTAACAACACAAAGACAGAATAAGACAGTAATGAAGAAATGTGAAGCTATATGGTGCTACTACTCTAAAAATATTAGTTCTGACTGAAATTCATTAACTTTTTTCCCAGTGTGGTATACAATTTTATACATGGTTATATATAGTTTTTCATCTTTTAAAGCTGTCCTGGTTTTAAAGGACAATACAGTAAGGCTGAGAAGTAATCAGTCACGGGAAGAAGCAACAAGCTATAAGAGCTAAGGATGAAGAAACTTATACAATATTCAACAGGAAGGAACTACAAGAGATCAATGATTTCATCTCATTGCAAAAGTAATTGATAACAAATGTTTGAGCAACCTGTTCCTTAAAAAATCATCCAGGAACAGAAATTCAGCAGCATTACTTGGCAATCATTTTTCAAGAATTAAATATCTTCATAGTAAGAAGCAATTTTTCTAGTATCTGGCCAAATTGCTCCTTATCGATGAATGGTACATTCTGGTACACTTTTCAGTACCGTTTTTAGTACTATTTTTCATACTTGCAGAAAACCATTGATTCTTTTTGACTTTCCTCTTCTGGATTACAAAAACCATAAATTGTGCATTTCACTGCTGCTCATTTTTTTAACATTTGGGATCTGCACGCATTTATTTTGGAGTGAGTCTAAACCTGAAAATTTGATGATGTTTTTGGGAACTCTGAATGAAATTTTACTTCCTGTATCTTACACCGGACACTTAATTTATACTTTCCATAAACAATGAAGGAAACTAATCCTCACATTCCCAATCTGAATTCTATATCCAAAATGGGAGGGTTTTTTTAAATTCCTTTTATAAAATACATTAAATTACAAGCTTTTTGAAATCCAAAAAATGTGGGGGACTGCAGCAAGTCTGCAGGCCTCTTGGCAGAGCAGGAGGAGGTTGACCTTTCAGAAATAATAGCATATCCATAGAAACAAGCACCTTGAGCTAGGAATTGTAAACAACTTGCAAGTGCTGTGAGAACTCAGAAGACTACAAGATAAAAAATAATGAGATGTATGAGTCAGTACAGAGACAGAAAGTTGCCACTGTGGCCAATGAGTGATTGTTTGCATGTAATAAGCACCAATAATTTTAATGCACGTGCTCTTAGAGGTGATATATAAGGTGCTGGTGCTAAAAATAAACGGAATCTGCAGAACCTGCACTTTACTTTCTTGGATATTGTGTCATGCGTCTGTCCTAACCATGACAAAAAAAGATCAATGAAGTAATTACCGTCCGTAATATTTACTAAAATCATGCCAGCTTCCATAAATTTGGAGAATCAAAGAAGGTATTTTATATTCAGTTGTTAGGATATTTCCCCTTATGTTTATTAAAAATATGCCTTTGTCATATGAACATGTAAAAAATTATGAAAACACACATTACAGATATAAGAAATAATATATATGTTCATATATGTATTTACATATAAAACCATATATCCATATTTCAGTCAAATATCTTTCCCAGTCTTTCAATTTCCCATGAGGAAAATCTAAACATTTTCAGAACATTTGATGCATGTATTCATTATCAGTTGCACTAGACAGAAACATTTTGTGTTGTATTACTTGAAAGAATATGCCTATGATGCAGATGACAAATATAGCAAAATTTAGCAGCATTAAGTGAAATTAATTCTCATATTTGCTAGGATTTCTGAGGAAAGTCTCACAGGTTGGCCAGCAAAAAGACAAAGCAATAGCGTAATTAGAAATAAAATAGGTGTGGCACAGCAGAGTGGTCAAAGCTGACCATCATTACATATTAAATTTTCACCTTGTAAATGCCCCAGCCTAGGCCTGAGAGACTGCAACCTCTTAGGTTATAGACTTCCTCACCCCCTTTACTTTGTCAAGTAAAGATGAGGATATTGCCCTCCCCCTTAACTGTGACTAGATATTTTTACTACATTGATTGTTTCTATGTAATCTGAAAACTCACAAACAGCTATCTCTTAAGATAATTTAAAATTTCTATTGATACAATATGACATGTTTATATTTCTTCTTGTTTCAGGTAGTTCATAAACTATCAGCACTCTCACTTGTTTTTTTACAGAGAAGTACCATATTTGGCTTTCTCAGTTCTCTTGTGATTGAGCAGAGAGAAAATTGCAACAAAAAAAAGATTTTATTTTCCTTATCTCCTGGCAAAACTGTTACAAGTGGGAACAACACTGCATAGGAGTATGCTCTCTTTGCAGGTATCTTCAGGGAGAAACAATTAAAACTAAGTCTTGTTATGACTTTGTGTAGCTGGTAAGTAAAATTTTACAGTGAAATTTTTCAATGAACTCAAATCCAGTGTTCATTCTTCCCACGAGCTTAGTATGTGATTTCACCTAGAAGTTCCATTTTTCAAATATAAATGGCAGTTACTGTTGAGGTACTACAGCTTGATCAGTGAAAAAGGATGTCTCCTTTAACACTAGCCATACTGTCATATCTTATTAGGGGCTTTTCCATTAGATTGTGCCAACACAAAGCTCTAGAAGATTCAACATCAGATGATTGGACAGATAAAGTATCATAGCCAACCACACTGACTAGTTACCTGCTGCCAGTGCAGTGTTCAAGCTGGCTAGTCTGCACCTGAAGCCCTGCTAGAGCCAGAGAGAGGACAGCTGGAAGTCTCTTGGCACTTCACTGTCCACTAATTTCAATATGTCCCCCAGATAGTGCGGGAAATAATCTAGTGCAGTAATATTTAGAGAGTATTTATTTAATAAAAGGGATATTTTGTATAATCTATATCCACACTACAGAGTAAAATTCTCCTCATTCTTAAATTATTGTTTATTAAGTTAGTGTTTCTTAAAAGGAGACAAAAGTCACTCACAGAAGTCCAAGGTCCCTTAACAGACATAGCACAATAGTAATGTGAGCTTCCTACCTTTAATCCACAATACAGTCCATCTGTGATCTGCATAAAATATATGTAGATGTGTAAGGAACATACAGTTTCCTGATAATTGGTTCCAATGCTTTATGTGCAATGTCTTGGCAGCTCTGCAGTTAATACTGTCTGAACATGCATTGGTCTCTCTTTTGTTGAAATACAGGACAGAAGAGAACATTTTAGGTCATTAAGTTCAAGGTCTTGCTGTTGCAGCCACCATGTTATGCCACTGTTTCCTTGAATTTTTACCTCTTGGAAGGCAGGTTAGTTTATTTTTCTGTACTGGACTTATTGGACATCTACCCCAAATGTACACTTTACTGAAGCTTAAGAATATTTTCATTCTCAGCCCATTGTTGCCTGGTGTATGCACATTCATTCTTATGCCAGCCTGGTTTACCTCTTTTTTATCTTTTGTGTACTTTACATGGGGCAGTCACATCCCCTTAAATCCTTTTCTGTACTGACCAGCTCAAGATTTTCAGTTCTTTCTTGTAAAATAATTTTTTTCTGATTATCTTATACTTTATTTTTTTCAAGGCTTGAATAATCTCACTTGTAACTTCTCAGAAATTGCAAACAGTGTCAGCTCTTCTCAGGTACTTTTATTAGTGCTATGAAAATATCTATCCAAATATCGATTGAAAGGAAAATCCAGAATCCTGTCCTATTTTAAGAACCTGAAGAAGGCCATAACTTCTATGAGAATCTGCCAGGCCTGAAGAGATTGGAAAATGCTCTACACATTATTACTAGAAGAACAATGAATTTAGATCGAGATTGCTGAATAGTTCAGCTGAATGATTTGTTGTGTGTGTTTGAAGAAGTCTGTGCTTGCACTTCTTTCTTAATGATTTGGAATAGATCTTCTCTAACAGCAATGAAAGTTTAATGTTTTTAATAAATACTGTGGAGAAAAACAACCAAACAGCATAAAAGGTAACCAAAAATAAAAAAAAGAATTATTGAACTTTTCTGACTCTATCTCAAAAAAAAATAAGACTATCCTGAGCATTTTTATATTACCTTTTCCCAAAGAGTCACTTGATAGAAAGAAAATGTTTTACAGCAAGGATTGTCTACTAAACAACCTAATCAAAATATTATTAAACAATTACGCTGCAGTAGGCTGTTTAATGAAGTGTTTTCAGTGCAGTTTGAACGTTAATAGCAACAGCGTTAAGCTGCTTTGTGCTCTGTGTATCAAACAGCCTGGAGTAATGTGAGCTGACTAACAGTCAAAATCTTGAAGCGCCTTTGACAGACAATATACTTGTGCCAGTCTAAATCTTGTCATGCATTATTATTGAGCATGGAAATGACAAAAAGGAATGTCAAGAGCTTCTACATAGCATATATCATAGTTAGCTCCATGATAACGAGGGGCCTCCTGCATTCTTCTTCTTGGCTGTCCCATACTCCAACAGGGATTTGAATCTGAGCAGAAATTTGAGGCTGCATATTCTGTAGCTGTGGGGAAAGAAAGCTAAGATTTCTCTTCAGATTCAAAACCTCCTGGGCTAAGGGTGCTACATCAGCACATAATTTACAGGTAGTCACTGGATCCCATAGGACCAATTGACTTTAAAAGAAGAGAGGAATACTGAAGCAAATCAGAAAAAGGTCTGTTTGAATCTGCTGACTATAACTTTTCTAAAAATCAGCATCTCTGGGATTTGTGCTTGTTTTACAAGGGGACAATATTAGGGTATCCAGCCATGCTTAAATGGAGAACTAGGCAGAGTATTTAGTGATTTCATCCCAAAAGCAATAATCTAAATTTCATTAAGAAGATCCAGTACTGAATATCAACAATGAATGAAATTCATACAGTGTGAAAAGACAGTGCCAAATTTGGATTTAAATCTGGACTTTTTAGCAGTGAGTTATATTACCATTAACATAAGTGGGGGGAAAAGAAAGATGGTAATGTGAAAATTTGCAACATTCCAATAATCTGTCATAGTTATCCTAGCTGCACAACTGAGAACAATAGCTAATGAAGTGAATCACCTCTAAAGTTACTGTCAGCTCCACCTCCCTGCCGCCCTAAAGCAGAGTTGACCTGCAAGAGGCAATGTCTCTACTTCAGCTTACCTCAGGGAAAGACTGGATCTTATCAAACTGTCAGTAGAAGTGTCTTCAGGCCAGGATGCTGCACTTTGCTGAAACACCTATGCTGAGGGCATATTTTCTCTCCCAGTAACTCTGCTGCATGCAGTGGAGAAGAAATACAACTTTACACTGGTGTAAGTACCCAGGGATTACCACTGTCAAACAGCTGGGACATTGCCTTCAAATAGGGCCTGTGTCTATATGGATGTCCGGGTGCAGTCTGCACCCTGGGTGTTTTAGCATGGCATTGCTCAGAAGCCTTGCAGGAGCAGTGAGCAACTCTCACCATCTGCTTCTCCTCACGTTTTAAGGGGAGGCTGAGCTCCAATAATGTCTTTTAGTGCCAACCGGTTCTGTCCCTGCATCAGTGTTTCTGTACATGTGTCTTGCCAGAAATGCGTGTGGGCTTTCATAATTTTATCCCACTGCCACAGCAAGACCATAACTGTTGGTGTTAAAATGAGAGTAACAAGCACTGTTAGTGTGGTAAAATATAATGTCATCTTACAGCAGTAAATCTTACTCAGTACAGAAACTACTGTACTATGGAGAGAGGAGTGAGTTGCATCATAGTTGTGGCAGGGTGAGACTGCAGGAAAAGTTGGGGAGCTCTAAATCAGTTACACAGCTTTCTTTATGAACTTACCCTACAGCAGCTTGTTCAGTTTCTTATGACACCTGATCATTTTTACTCTTCTACTAGAACAATTACTGTGAATTTCACTGAAATGCGGGGACGTTGGTGCTGAAACATTTTTTTCCTTAACATCTACGGAAGCCAACAAAGTCGGAACAATGTTTTGTCTGTCTTTTGCTACTTAGCAACACAATGCACTGATTACAGTAATTCTCTCTTCTAAACAACTTCCTCCACTTCCAAAAATATCTTTTTCCACACACCATCAAAGTGTTTCCTAATAGCAGGGAGAGAGCCCTAGAGGGGTGGTTGCCATGAGATAATTGGATAGCATACCCCTGAGACCTGAGGTGTTGGAGGCACGGCTTAGCTGTGCTTTGCCTCACAACACCCTAGGGATGTGATACAGGCAATTGAAGTTTCTGTTTCCACTTATGCCTCATTGCCTCAAGCATGCCAGATCACTCTCATGCAAACCTTGATGGTACTTCTGTGTCTAATATAGTCTATGCTCATGGGTTCTGCAGCACAACAATTTCAACAGCAGTAGCTATAGCATAACACAACGATATTAGACCTAGATAAAAAAAAAAGAATCAAACAAACAAAAAAAAAATCCTGAGAAAAATTCTCCAAACCCACAGACTTTCAGATTTTAGCAGATGCGGGTTTTTGAAAAACAAAGCATTTTATGGGAACATAGTGTCCATGAAGTAAATTACCAAACTATTTATTTGCTCTTCTGATCATGCCTGTTGGAGGTCTTCCACTGTCATATAAACATGGCCTCTGGATTTGGGAACAGCAGGTTGGAACTCTTGCTTCACTCGCTTTCTCTCCCAGTGTCTCTTCCTCTGTGACTAGGAGACTGTGAAAGATGTCACCATACCTGAATCCACTGCAAAGTCAGCGGGAGACTTTAGGCCTGACCACAGTTTTGGACTCATGAACTAAAAGGAAAATTATCACTGTTGTAGATATTTTTCAGCTCTACAATCAATTCTCATCAAGAAATATCCAGAGCCTCAGCACAAATCACAGGATTTTCTTGTGACAATATTTTCTCTTCAAAAGTCATGTAAAAGATTGGAAGTACAATGAAGGCAGCACAAAGTTGCATTTACTAACAACAATTAAGAATAAACAAGATGAAAATAAAATTTTGCATGAGGGACAAAAGAGCTCCATAAAACCTTGATCCAAAGAACCTTAAAACTTGATGTAAAAGATTTTGAAGAAGAAGTAGAAGATCCATATTTTCCCTTTTTTTTTTTTTATTTGTTTGCTAGTTTGATTTGTTTTGTTTTTTTTTTTTTTCTATAAGACATCTAGTTGAGTTACAAAGCAGGAAGGAAATAGTCCCCTGTTTCTATCACTCCAGAACTTACAATGTCTAGGGCACAAGCAGTCAAATTTTTCCTTTCAGTAAAGTGGTTAAATATTTGCTTCCAGAACTATCTTCTTCACAAACAAACAAATAAACAAAACCCCACAAACAAAAATTATAGAAGAGTCTGCAAAGTTGTAAAATTATCCAGGTTGATATTTCCCCATAAACTTCATGTAATGATCTGTAATGGGTAAGTTCCTGCCTGATATTGTTTTCCATAGAATTTTCTGTTCTCTTTTTTCATTTTCCTTTACAGCTGATGTGCACAGGGTGAGTTTGTAATGTGTTTTTTTTTTTCATTTGGTTTAGGTTTTTGGTTTGGTTTTTTGTTTGTTTTCCTCACTGAAATTACATCTGTAGACTGAGCACTGCCTTTCAAAGTGTTACTGGCAATGTCTTTAAATTACTAGACGTGCAAGCACAGAGCTCTTTGAAAAGCCTGAAATCTGAACCACTCAAAACTAATTGATTTTTCATCCTTTTCTACTGGTATTACTGAAGTTTGATCATCCCCACTACAGCACAGTTTGTACTATCACCTGCATTTTAGTAAAATTCACTACATAAAAAGACTTTTTCTGCTAATTGTTTTGATTTCTTAGCATGTACTCTTAGAAGAAAAAACAAGTGTGAGTCCATGAATTGATGTAGTTAGAAAGTAGAATTTGTTTGTTAAACATTGCCTGCCTTGCTCTCACTAACTAATTAAAATATAAAAGCTGATGTAACACAAAACATTCCTGGTACTCTGCAAAAAAACACCTATACTAAAAGATGACTATACTGAAAGGTGTCCACAATGTCAGGATCATGCCACTTTTTTCCTTAAGATTAGTTCCTTAAGTTTTTGTTGTTTTCTATTGCGTTTTTTCAGTGGTTTTTTTTTTTTTTTCCAGACAGAAACAAAATTCAGCATAGTCTTGTATCTAATTAAAATAATTAACTCCCTTGGTAAGCGTGAATTACAACACTTACACGTTGTTGGTTTTTTGTTTGTTTTTTTTTTGTATATTTTTTTAAGCATTTATTTGTGGAAACAATTACACATTGGAAATGTTTGGGTATGCAGGATATACTACTACTACCCAATACCTACCTCCCTACTCATCCAACATACCTGAGCATTTCCACAGGGTCTGCCATTTAAAGGCTTGCAGCAACAGCTCTCTATTTACTGATGAAGCTGAACTCCTATATCAATTACAGCCTCAATGTGGGTAAACTGTGCCTTTATTCACCTGGTATTTCTGTTTGTTTAGGTGTTTGCCAGATTAAAAATGTTGTATTATGAGGTTTGGATGTTACTGATTAGGTGCTGTCACACTTCATTTTTTGATAATGCTGTAAATGAGTAAAATTGGATATTTTCTTTCAAACAGAGTATGCTTTGAAGGCCACATCATACATAAGCAAGAAATTAGGTAAACACTAATTATACTGATGCAAGTATCATACAACCTAATTAACAGATTTGGTCTGCCTATGATGTTGTCTGGATATTCTAGAATTCGAGCCTTCACTTGAATAGTTTACGTTACAATTTCTTTTAGTAAATAACTATTTAAGATAACATACTGAACCTGTTTAGTTGCACTGGAGTTACATAATGCAGTCAATTTACAAAAGAATCAGGTAGATGTGGTACAGAAGATCCTTCCACTCTTTCTAAAGAATGAACACTGACTGTCTTGTGTGTCTTTCACTTTTTTTTTTTTTTTTTGGACATTCATTTTGTAAGCTTCAGAATGAATTTATAGACTTCCAAGAGCTAACTTATGAGTTCCTTAATGAATTTATGGATTCTTTTTTTTTTTTTCCTCAGCTGGCTCTGGAATCTGAGACTATTAATATTGTGTGATTTCAATGTCCATGTTGACAACATAGAAGACATGTTTGCTTTCATGTTCATTCTCTGCTTTATAGGTAAAATCATGTGTTTATTTGGTTTGTCCATTATTCCTTTGAAAATGTAAGACTTGACTGCAAGATTTACTCGTCTTCTCTCCATAATCACCATTGGAATGAATGATAGTTCTTCATAATCATCAGTTGTACAGTAGCACTTGCAATAATTCTGTCTAGTTTAATATTACTAGTTATGAAACCATTCTATATTTTTCTATTCAGTTTTTGCCATTGTCTGGTTTTTTACATTTCTTTGTGTTCAGTAAATGCAAAAAATACTCTTGACAATGTCATTCATGTCAAAGCATATAATATTTCTTACCTTTAAAGTAAGGTTTTAGATGATTTTATTAACTTTCAATTTTCTAATCATTTAGGATTTCTGTAGTTTTATTGGTTAATTCTATTACATTAACCTTCTTTTTCTTCATATATTATGTCATTAACATTGTTTGTACTTGGTTTTCTTATGGTCTCTGTTCTCCGGTAGGTTTAATTTATGAGATAATTTCCATCATATCTTAATAGTCACATTTTCAATTATTTTATCCGCACAGTTATTTATTTTAAATTTCCTGGGTTTAATTTCCTGAACATGTACGTTGTTTTTATGTCTTTTCTCTTCAGAAATGTCTGGTTTTTAATAATGCAATGCCTGTGTTATTATGAACTTCTTTGGTCCTACTAGCCCTGAGTAATATTACTTGGATTTACCATAGGCTTGGGGGAGGGAGGAGTTACGTTTAGCTACCAGAAAAATGAACAGGACAAAAAGTGGAAGCTGCAAAACCTAATGTAAAGTTCAGGTGCAGGATCAGACTTCTTGTTCTTCAAGATATAAATTATTTGGCTAATGATCATTCCTAAACTTCATCTTCAGAAACTGAGAGTCCTATAAATGCTGCTCAGAAAAAATTGTATCCCAGACACTTCTCTAGACCTAAGCACATGATTTTGGAGCTGGTCACAAAAGCCACTAAAATAAGAAAACTTGTTAGTAATCTTCCCGTGCACGCGCATTTCATGCAGTTGATAAGGCATACCCTGGTCTGGTTTTCTTTTCATGCTAAACATCAGTAAGAAAAGGAGGAAGGAAACCCACTGAGGATAGTTTTCAAGCTCTGGCTTCTTGAATTTCTTTGGTAAGAACCTTGTCAGTACAATGAGATAGTCTTTTTCCCACTTGCTTAACTCCCATATTGAAATGAATATTTTATCTTTTTTGTTTTCTTACATGCTTGCAAGTTTTCTATTGGTGCTCTTCCCTCTTGAGAAAAGTTTCTTCTAATGTTGTCCTTATATGACACACACATTTTTATCTTTTCCAAACCTAGTTTTTTCCTGTTCCTTAGGGACTGAGAAGTTATCATATTAAAAAATCCTGTTGAAAAATCACCCATGGTAATTGCAAATGTTATTGTAATGTTATCACTGTTATTTATTTATGTAAAAAAGGATTCCTGGAGCTGACTGTTGGCATTGTGCAAATTTTCAGTGTACAACATCTTATGTGTCTCTATTGGTGTCTTGGAGAGTTTTATCACTCAGTGTAGGGCCTGAAATTAAAGAGCACAAGTAATAACTGCATTTTACCTGTGGGGAAACCAAAGTGTGGAGTCATGAAGTGACTTCTTCCAAGTCAAGGACAAAGCAGAAAAATGAGCAAAGAGTATCTGATTCCTAATCTGAGAATTGAAATTCTTCCTCTGAAATGCTTGATCTCACAAGTAGACCTTGACAGCCAGCATTAACATTAATTCACCCACAGAACGCTTATCCTCTATTCTCTCTTTTTGGCTGCCATAAGTAAAAAAAAATCAGAAACAAATTGCTTAGTCTGCATCTATGTTAATAAACCAACATTAAACAGAACTTCAAAATCAATTTTAGGACAGGTCTGCTCCCTTCTCTTTTTTGTCTTTTCTGCCTCAGAGAAGAGGATTTTTGGCGTGTTAACCTAAGTAGCATTCTCAAACAGTTTTCAAGTTCTGTTTAAGCATGGTCCAGACAGATCACAGACTACGAATTTTTCCCAATATGCCATGCCATGGAGACACCCAGTATTTATCATTAAGTATTTATCATTCAGTCCAGGGTTAGGGAATAGATCGCATGTAGTAGATTAGTATACATTTAGTGCTTTTGTACTGATCATTTTATATATGTTTCAAGGTAAAGAGATGGTTTGTTTTGTGTTTTTTTCACTGCCAAGAGCTACCATGCCATCAAAATATAAGAATAAACCACTTTGAAACACATGAAGAACTTAAAGTATGGCTTTAGCAAACACAAAATTAAAAAACACAAACCAAACCAAACCAACCAAAAAACAAAAAACAAAAAAACCAAAACCAAACCGAAAACCCAAAAAAAAACCCCAAACCAAAACAAACCAAAAACCCAACAACAAAATGCTTATGGAATGAAATAATGAAATAATGGAAGAAACATTTTTCGGAAGTGGCAAACAGAAAGGGGCAAGAGACACAACAACTTGGAAGATCCATAGTGAACCCCCCTGGGAGTTGCATGGTAGAAGGTACAGCAGTGTTAAAAGTTTTCCACAAAGGTTGGAGAATCCCTTGGTTTAGAGTTTTTCAAGGCTCAGCTAAACACAGCTGACTTGATCTACTGTTAATGTCTCCCTCTTCTTTCTACTAGACGACCATCTACCTAGTTGATGGAAAATCAAGAAAAGACTTACAGTAAACTATGAAGGAAAACACTGGAGATAATTTGGCAAGGATTGCATTAAGTCCCTGCCCTTCTATTTATGTGTATTGTGTTATGGGTTTTAAGGTTGTCTTTCATGATGGAAATATGCAGGGATGTATTTTGGATTCCTATAGCTGCAACAGCCACTATGAGAATTATTCTGCTAATAATGAAATCCTGGAAGAGTGATCAACTTCACCAGACAGCCTCTGTTCCATCAATCCTCTTGTGATTGCCTTTTTCCATTTTTTTTTTTCCATTCTATTAAATTTTTCTCTTAACTATGTTCCTTTAATAGGGTTTTAAAAGTTCACATTAAAGAATAAACTTTTAAATTTCAGGAAGCATATAAACTTTAGAGGATTTGTTTCTCTATTTTAAAATGTTGCCAAGAAACTATATGAATATAGACATTTTCATGAATAGTCTCCTAAAGGTAGGAATAAATGCTTTTCATTCAGTATAGGAAATACCTTCTGTCTGTGATTTTCTTGTTACTGCTATGGATGAAAAAAGTAATCCAGACTCTTTTGCACTAAATAGAACAATGATTATCATTGTACAACTACCATACTTGTGTAATCACCTGAATAATAGTACGATGCATAGTTGTTTCCCACAAATCCATATAGTAGGCCTTTACATTTGATCAAAAAATCTTATCAGTAACTCACTGTAAAATAAGGATTCTTAAAAGCATACCTGCCTCATGCCAGTTATATGTGGATATGGATATGGCACTTGAGGACATGGTTTGATGGTGAATGTGATGGTGGTGCTAGGCTGATGGTTGAACTTGATGATTCTTAAGGTCTGTACCAACTTTAAACATTCTCTGACTCTATGATCAACCTCAGAATTTACTAATATTCACTTTATTCTTTTCAGGCAAGTATATTTCTGCCACTTTTTTTTTCCATGGTAAGTCAGTTCTGGAAATAACAGTACTGGAAAATTCAGGTCTTTAAGTAATGTAAAGTCTGCCCTTACAGAAGTCAAGTAGTAATGAGGGCTGTCAAGTATAAGTTTTTCCCCAGTTACTGACATAACTGAAAGTGAAGGAGTATTAACATCAGTGAGAAATTTCTTAAGGTTCATAAAAGCATTAGAGCACATTCCTAGAAGCAGCTGAGTCACAGATCCAAAACAAAGACCTTGTGGAAACTTACATGAAATTTAGATAACTGTAAAAATGCAGTTCTCAAATTGTGCCTGTTAGCTATCTTTGAAAGTACCATAACTCTTTAAGTGTGACAAATGTTAGGTTTTTTCACCTAAGAAAATGCAGTTTTTTTCATATAAGGAAATGCAGTTTATACAGTCATGCAGCCTTAGTTCTGTCTATCAGTTTTCCCTATTAATATTTTGTTTGAATGACTAAAGGACTGATGTCTCTGACAAGCTTGCACAGGGTACACAATTGCAGACTAACATACCTAGAGCTGCAGAGTCTCAGACCCCATGGGCTTTTTCAGCACATGAGTAATAAGGGTACTGCGGCCAGTAAAGACATAGCACCTGACAAAACTAATGTTGTCTCTTTATTCACTAGAAAGACAGTTTATGTAGATGAAATCTAGAAACACTGGGAATATTAACTAAAGGTATTGGAGAAGGTGGAAGAATTGTGGTGAGAAGAGGCTGCAGGAAACATGAGTTCTCACTGAAGTTTAATTCTGTTAAGAAGTCAGTCAGCCAGCCACTAATCTCCATGGAAATTAAGCTTTCTGATTTGCTGCAAAGATTCCCATGTGTCTAATCTTCTGTAGTTGATGTCTCACTAGCTCTATGATTAGAATACATTTAAATCCTGTCTACAACTTATGGTAGGAAGTCTTACAGTGACTTTCCTGCGGAAGGACTCAGTCATGAGGATGGCTCCTACTCTCATTTAACAAAGCGCTGTTCTGTTAACATTTAGATACAGTTTCTTTAAAACGTATCAAAAAGAGACAACTTGCCAATGTAAATTAAACATCCCCTAGTTAAGAGCACCCAAAAAGGTATTAAAGACTCAGAGCTTGTTCTTTCCTCTGCAAGCATACATTTTTCAATGGAGTGCATTTCTTGACCTGAAAAGGGATGAAAGTGCAACATTAAGGTCATTTTCTGAAGTAGTTCAAGTCTGATTGAAAATACTTTGTAAAGGAGGGAATGGAAGAAGTGTATTTTGTATCCTCTTCCATCGAAAGGTTTAAGCTACATAGCCACTATTGATCTAACGCTCATATATTGTTATAAAACACTTGAAATACTGGTGATCTATGATGTAGGATGAGGCAAAATGTTATACATCTACAGATGCTTCAAGGATTAAAAATATTGGTTATGATCTATGCTACTTTTCTTTTTAATGCAACTATTGATATTTCAGTCAGATAAAGCAATGAGTATTGAAAAGACTGCTTCTGGAAACTATTATGGGAGTGGTCTGAGATTTCTTTCACTCTTCCTGACATTCTTTGCTTGGTCATTTTACGTTAGCCATGGCACAACCAGTCCATGTGGGCCCAAAGGTTTCTTTGCATGGGCAAACA
The DNA here is from genome assembly GCA_013396735.1 of Grallaria varia. NCBI lineage: Eukaryota > Metazoa > Chordata > Aves > Passeriformes > Formicariidae > Grallaria > Grallaria varia. The sequence continues at coordinate 31,210 of VWZG01010774.1, forward strand.
GCTTGGAAAAGCAGGTCATTAATTGTAAAGTTTGTCTGAGAATGGCTGGCTACTTTGACAACTCTGACTTGCAGGTCTTGAGAAAGCCTTAGATTAAATAGTTTCCTGTAGTTTGGCTTGTCAAACAGAAATGAAATTATTCTCTCATATTGAGGGGGCAATGCCATCTTATGAATTGTTAGTTATTTATTTAACATCATTTGACTATAGTATATAATAGTCAAAATTGTATGAAAGTGCCCTCTACATTTTTAAAGACACAAATATTCTGTTTATAATTTAAAAAGTTACAATTAAAAGTCTGAAGGGAGGTTTAAAAATTATCACAGAGAAAGAATATCATAATAAATTCTGTAGACTGAAAGAGTCTTTTATCTATGCAAAAACCTCTTCATTTTATCTCTACTCAATTCTGCAGGACATTTCACTAACTTTAGATGTACTTTGCATTGTGTAATGAATTCTTAAAGAATACCCTTTAAATGTCTAATCTGTATTCATTTACTATGCAACTGACTTACTAAAGTTAATTAATTAACTGCATTGAATCTGAAGCATTGAGAAGTGTGGTCTCATAAGGTCAAAACCAGGTTGTAAATTTTAAAAAATATTCTGATAGCCCATTAGATATGTCACATCAAATAAAACAGTTTTCTGAGTATTAGCTTCTTTTCTTCTACCCCAGTATATTGGTGGTAGTTATTGGCATAGCTGCAACTTGATTTGATTTCGAGTGACAAAAATTAATGTTAATTTGTCATCATACTTCCTCTTGAGATGTTTTCTTTCACTGGTCCAACTATTTGTCATACTCCTGATCATAGAGCTTCCATCAGTTTTTAAATTGTTTTGCTTATTGCAATTGCAAGATCATTAATAATTGAAAGAGAAAGATTAACAAATAAATAGCATGGGATACAATTTAGCTGAGTAGGAGATTTCATCAGCTGTGAGTCAACATTTACAGTTATCAAAAAATATTCATGACAGATGGAAATAAACCAGCAATTGAATTTGTTCCCAAAGGATTGGTATCTTAGTGGGAAAAGAAGAAAAACTTCCTGAGAACACGCAGTTTGGACAGAAAAATGAACAAAATCCCACATGTTCCTTTGTTTTAAAATGCAAGAGTAGTCTGCATCATATATTCACACCTGAATTTAATGGCCAGACATTCAGCCTTGTTGACTGTGATCAAACAATGTAAAAATGATACTTTTTTCACTCATAAGCCTAATATTTTTCAGAAACAGTTGCCTTGTGGGTTAAAAATCTTTCTGTTAACAAATCATTGTATGCATTGCACAAGTCTATTCCAGCAAGTAAAATAAAGGTATAAATGTGATATAGCTCATCTTAATCCTTAAATGAAGATTTTTTTTTTTTTTTTTCTTAGCAAATAATACATTCTTCAGTGTTCAGCAGGTGACAAATTTACTTCAGTTTCCATAAAGGGCATTTATCAATATGAACCTCATGAATGATACTTAAAGAACCTTCGGTTTGTATCTATTTAGATTTGACCAAAAAAGATATCATAAAAAGTTGTCTCTGAAGGATCAAGGATTAAAGGCATGCAAACACTGTTTTGTTTTGCCCATGTGGACAGATAAGCATTTCCCTAAATTTATTATATTAAGTTAATAGTGCTTTGAATGAATTACAGCTCATTAAAAATTATGAACCTCACAGACACCGAATCTTCTAAGACATAGCATGTCTTTCATTATTTTTCACATTAGTGATAACATAGACATTTCTGGTGTTGTAGGTCCCAAATACTACTAACAATCATACAGGGCAAAGAGGCAAAGAGGATACATTACCCTGATTTACCATAACAGAAAAAGAAACCTGAAAAGCTTTCAGCAAAATGAGAATTGACTCCTCTTTCCTTGCAAGAATATTACTGCCTTGCTAATTTCAAATAAGTTTAGATTTCAGGCTTTAGGGCTAGGAGACTTATTTTTATCATAACAGACTTCCTGCATAGTACTGGGCATAAAGCTTCACCAAACAATGCTGATATCAAGTTCATTAAATGGCACTGAAATAGAAAAACTTTGAATCAACGTCTCCAGGTGACAGAGTATGTGCCGTATTCTTTTCAAAGTAGTCAGAACACTGAATGGCCAAAATATGTTGATTTTTTTACATTTCCAGTAATTTCCACTTTTATTTTTCTTACTTCTCTTTCAGCCGCTGAATTTTGTTAACACAGACAATGCTCTATCTCATCACTCTATGTATTGTGTAAAGACCACTAATCTGTGCACTAATCTTACATCTTTGCCGATGTAAGTAGATGGAGCTTCTCTTAGTTTCTCACAAGACGTGTCTTCCAAGGACAATGATCACCCTTGGAGCTGTCATAAGACAGTTTTCTTGCGATGATCTCACTTGTGCTAGGTGAAAACACTGCCTTCTAAGTGGAGCTAATAAAAAATGTATTGAATTTACTGGGAAAGAAATAATTTGTTTGTCTGAGAACAATTTACCTACAGAATTTGAGCATGCCGAAGATTTTAAATGAAATAATAATTAACCTTATTAGGTATTAAATTGACAGTAGANCTTGGAGGCTTCAATCATCGGTACTCTGTCTCAGAATTTAATTCCAATAACAAAGATTCAATGAGGCTTGTTTTAGAAGAGCATGCAGTTGGAAAACTCATTTGACATGTAGGAGTCCTATTTTCTAATCTGCTTTCTGGCTGATTTAGAGTTAGCTTTTTTGTGTAATGCAGTCTAGGAACAGCATTTACTGTTTTCATTGCCGCATCGCGTTGAGAGATTTGCCTTGAACTTTTCATCGTCCAGTATCCCTAACTCCATTTTAAACTTAACGTCTTTCCAAACTACACTATCATTCACTCTGGAAGACTGACCTTACAGCATTCATTTCTTCCAGAGATTTGATTTCTGTAAGGGGTATGTAGTCCGATCATAACTAGCAACTCTTTATGCTACATTACCAGTCTTATTGTCTGAACTTATTGCCTATTCAAGAAAGAAGATGTAAGCAGTTTTCCCTGTTTATCACCCTAAAATGATAAACCCATGTTGATTATCAATAAGAAATAAATCAACTCCTATTCAAAATACAGACATAGCAGTTTGCTCTTAGGCACATTTTAAAATGCATTTATGATAGTTTATGTTTTCCATGTAAAAAAACTGCCTGTCAGAATATAAACAAAGCCAAGAAATACCATTTTATATTGGATCATTCAGAATTTAAAATTCTTGTATGATTTGTCAGCATGACACACAGCATTAGACTTGATTTATTACTGACTGCTTTATCAGCTGCAGAAGCTGCCATATCGAATGAGCCAATTTAATCAATGCAGAATCTGTCTCATGAAAAACATAGACTACTCAGAGAATAAGGTCCATATACTGTCTACATATATAATCAATAGACTGAATGTACAGGGCAGAGTAGTGTAGAGTCACAGTTGTAATACCTATGAGATGTTAACTTGCCTGGTTGCACTCAAATATTTGTTTCAACTGTAATATTTTATCTGATTTTATATTACGTAGTTTGTTGTTTTCCAATTTTTAGTCAAATTTCACATACAGACATGTTGAAATATCAACATTTAATGCAACTTTTCAGATCAGAAGTGTACATTTGAAACAAATTTCCACCATCCATACTTTGATTCACTTTCCAGAGTGTATAAACTGGTTTCATTTTGTAGGGAACTAAACTAAAGGTCCTGGCCTAGTCTACAGTTTCAGACTGGACTCGTGCTAGGTCTTCAGCTTTTCAGATGCAAGTCCATAACTCTTATTAATTTAAATGCAGACTCCATCACTAGTACAGCTAGGAGCTCAAACTATGGACTTTGACTACCCACAAAATGCAGTGATTCAGCCTCATTTTGGACAGTCTGAACACAGAACTAAATAAGAATAGTCAATGGATTTATGTATGAGGGATAAAGGTGTCAGGACAACAAAAGTGTCATCTCTTCCAGGTTTCAAGAGAAAAGAAATTTCTGAGTGGTGGTTGAAGACATATTGCAATAGTACGGGGGTTCAGCAGTGAACCAGCTCTTCCTCTACACCCAGACACTAAATACACCAGTTTGCATGCACTAGAATAACATACATGAATATGTGAGCAAACTTCATACCTGGCTACAAGCCAAGTATGTAGCCAAAACACACATAGCTCTTTGTCTGCACTGGTTTTGATCATGTACTTTGGCTTTGGTACCAAGCTCTACCAATGGTATGATACAATCCAAGACACTAATTTAACTATCTTTCATGCCATAAGATCACTTTTGAGGGAAAAAAAGCAAAGCAGTAATAAAGAAACATTTTCTTCATTCTTCAGAATTATCTTCTACAAAAAGATGTCATAAAGCACAATGAACTGTTATAACTTACCCTCATCGAAGCATTTCTCTAACTGCAGCTATTGCAACTTTTTTTTTTTTTTTGTTAAAGAATGACATTTTGAAATACTACCTTGCATCTAATCAAAGATATATGTCCTAATTCCCTAACAATGTATTTATGGAATATGGTCTACTCAGTTCATTTTGTTCTCCCTCTCTTACCGTGTTAAGGCAATGAAGATTACAGTGCACAATAATCGCTTTTAAATACAGTCCAATAAAAGGAATATATTTTAATTTAAATTTCAATGTTAACTACAGTGGTGGTTAAGAAAAATTAAAAATTCCTCTTCGGCTTCTGTGGTGGCCTCTTTGTGATTCAGTGTTCTAAACTGCGTAAAATAATCCCTGTGCTGGGAGTTTTACTTCAGACTAGGTCTAGCCTGTTCTCATTAACTATACTTTTTAAGTTTTCATGATGATTAACAAGGAGAGCTGCCATTATTTAACTCTATGAACTCTTGATACTTTTAATGAAGATCTGCTTCCTGTTTTGCATTGCTCTGAAGATGTGTAATATTTCCATATAAATCAAATAGAAGTTTTGCTAGGATATGTCTGTGTAACATATTTTCATATGATTAATATTTGCATTATTTTTAATGAAAAGAAAAATGTAGGAAATTGACACTTATCTGATTTGAATTATATGACAATAGATTGAATTTTTTGAATGTTTACCTCCATTGTGAATGCATTAATATTTAATTATTTTTCAAACAAAATAAAAATTTAAAAAAGAGAATGTATTATGACTATTTTGGAAGAAAATAGTTAGACAGATTAGTAATGAAGGCAAACTGAGGTTTTAATTTGATATTACTTGATTAACTGCTATGTCATATTCCAAACATGCTCTACCTTTCTTGATTGCATTTCTACTAATTTAAGGTATGTTAATTAAAGACAGTATAGCCTCCACAAAGATTACGACATGATTTTGTTTTTAAGGATTCAAAGGCTAAGTATTTTTGTCATAAAGTAATGAAGAAAACAAATCTAATAATTTATATATTTATAAAGAAACTTTTCATAGTATAAATTCAAACACAGAGAAGAATCACTGAAAAAAAAAGAGAGGTCATTGCTTTGCTGCTGATCCTGTTAATATTCTCTGTAATATAGTTTTACCTATAGAATGTCTTTCATTAGCGTAATTTCACTCATGTATTGTACCACTGATGCAGTGGTTTCTCTGGTGACAGGTTGAGCGTAGATGTGCTGTCTCTCCATAAGCTCAGAATTTTTGGACTTACCACTGCCAACTTATACTTCCCTTTCCAGGACAATGTGTTTTTGCAGCACTGGACAGATTTGATACTATGCTTGTGATTAGCTCTTTTTCATAATGAAGCTGGAATTTATATCCTGATTTCTTTATATATTTAATTTTTAATGCACATTTTTTAATATGTAAGAATACTAATATCAGTTTCTTCTTCAATACTCAGTGGTGTCCAGGCTACCTATCCAACAATAAGCATAATATAATTTCTATCCTATGGTTCATCAATTCCAATAATTGTCTTCAATTAATTTTTTTTCAGTGGTGTGAGCTCTGACAGTACATTACAAAGAAAGAAATTTAGTACTCTACACAGATATTCCACTACTTGGTATAATCCTAGGATTTTAACACATTTTGTGCTGGTGTTTTTTCATTGTGGCATTTACATTACCCATCCATGGGGAAGAGCAAAATGGGCCATCCTCGGAGAGAGTGAAACAACCTAATGGAGGGTTGAGGAAAAGACTACATTTTGTAATTAATGTATAATCACATAATTTGCATGCCATTTAGCTAATAAATAGCTTGTTATAAAGCATTTCAATTTGTATTACTTTTAGGTAGTAGCAACTAGAAACAAAGGTAGAACCCAAAGGGTATGCCCCAGCGTATGCATACAGTAAGAGGAAATAAAACAGATATACCTTTGTTTTCATAAAGCCTTACTTGAAGACATGCCAAACTTTAATGTAAGTCTGCATAAAGTCATATTTTTTATGGTAGACAAAAAGGGAACTGTAATGCCTTGTTTGGTGGAGTGAAAAACATTCCACTAGTTAAATAGGTGATCTGTTACCATCCAGTTGTTTCGACTTTTCCAGCATAGAAAAGAAAGTTTTTACAACCAGAAAGCTAGACAGATTTCAAAACAATGCAAAGTGGCTCTTCATTCTCAACGCAGACTTGAGTATGTGTCGCCAACACAGAGATGGTGACAGGGAGCCCTGTAGAAAAAGATTAATGACACTAGAATTTACCAGCTTGGTGCTTACGCTGCACTTTCAGTGTGCATGGACAAACTGTTTGTTTTCCTTTTTAGATTGCTTACCACTGCTTGATTTACTGGGCAGCAGTGTGAAGACAAGTTTTTCAATAACTGTGGCATGACTACCATTCTTCTCAGCGAGCAACTGAACTTCTTTTAAATTACTTGTTCAGGGAAAATAATGTAATACTTTGTTCTACTAGGATTTTTGTCATAAAACATGACCTTAGAGGATACTGCAACTGCAACTCACTTCTGATTCTGGATATCTTTGAGATCCTTTGGTCATAAAGAAAAAAATCGATGATCTGTGAAAGGATGTCTGAAAAATTATATAGGTAGTAACCCCTTTCATCTATACAGGAATAGGTATGCAAAACTCAAAATAGGTAATGTTGTTTTTCAGTAAGTTTAACAAGTTAGAAAGGCCTCACAAAGTCCTATGTGGCTATCGCACAAGATGACATTGAATGAAAATCTGCTACTTGGGTATTCATTAAAAACTCAGTGATTTTAATTCAGATGCAGTTGAGGAAATGTATACAACTTGTGTAAACACAAGGCAAACTGCTTTCTTCATACAGTGTTATTACAGGTGTAATTTCACTGATATTGAAGGAGTCATTTCAAAAAGGATTTAAATCCATTCTGTTCCAATTGAAGATGATAATTCTTTACAAAACATCACAGCTGCTGGTTGCACTCCATCTTGGCAGCCCCAGTTCCTCTTAGTGTCATATTTGCACTTATAATGGATTTTGTGAGGGAACTGTCATTCTAGCTGGATAAACTGAGAATCTTGACAAAACATTGCAAGCTTGTCTCTGGAGAAAATATTTTAAAAATTGCGTGATTTGAGACATTTTAACAGTCAGAAGGCTGTCTGAGACATGCTTCATAATATAAATTCATCTTCCTGATTAGTCAGAAATTGTAGTTACTCAATATCAACTCTTCTTTTTTACTGTGGTTAAAGACAATGTCAAGTTTGTACTGCTCTAGGTATATAACAAATATACTTTTTCCATATGGACAAAGGTGGGTAGTCGCCTGGGGCGGAGGGAGAGCTCATGGCCTCTGTGACTCCACTAATGAATCACCCACAAAAGGGGAGACTTTTCATTTAAGATGAGGTTATCCAAGGTTTGACTTTGATGTCATTTGCTTAACACTGAAAATGAGACTCTTACTTTTTAAACAGTTTTCCTTAAACTTTTCACAGTGGGTGAGCAAAGTTAATATGAAGCAGCAGCAAGTGCCCCAGGCATGAAAAAAGAAAAAGCAGAAAGAGGTTCCATCAGCCTCTAGAGGACAGGTAAGAAGAGGGTCATTTTAAAATAACCCTACAGATACCAAAATAAACTAAGCAGAATGATAGTCATGGTTCACATACTGTAAAGAAATGCATAAAGAATGTAGCATGGCTTTCCTTAAACTTCTGCAATTTATTTGCAGAGGTGTAGTCTATTTCCATTACACATAAGTGGTGGAGTGAAACAAAGCTGCACTGTGTATAGATGAAAGTCTAATTAGTGCAAAAATGCCTAATGTTTCAAAGGTCATTTGGATATTCTGAAATGATGTCACATTTCACTCTGAGAAACTGCTGGATTGTCTCATAATCTGCATTTTGACCTTTTGTCTTGGCAACAGAATATCTCAGTTATGGTGAAGGCAATGTATTTATGTTTTAGAATAATTTTCATGTGACAAATAAAATCTCATACAAATAGTTTGATAAGACCACAGTGCTGTCACTACATCTATCTACATCAGGCTGTCATGCTATCATCTGACAACATATCATTTGAGTAAACAGGGCCTGCATAATCATGTCACTGCAATGGCATGACTGATTCTCCACCTGTTCATCCTGTAGGGAAGGAACAATTTTGTGGACTACCTCCCTAAACAACTTCTTCAAGCTGTTGGTCCAAACTGAGAAGCCTAGAAACAAAGCTGGCAATCTACTCAACTTTCTTCAGGGCGAATACATATCCCCTTATGGTGAAAATGGGGCTAATAAAGCTCTGGTCAACTTCAACTGAGTTAAATTTTTACAGTTTCACAAGAAAGTATTTGTCTTAGCTGAACTACCTCTCATAGGTGCTGTGTGATGTTTACTTGCGTCTAGTCATGTGCAGACATATATTTTAATATGATGGTCCAGGTGTAGCTTCAATCTTTAACTTCTAACTCCTGACTGCTGGTATCCTATGACTTGCTAAACCTCTGCCTTGAAGGAGGCTCTCGGCAGACTTTTGGCTTGGCTCCATCTGGAACTCCTGTTCTGTTTTTCCTCCCCTGTGTTTACCCCTCTATATTTGTAAACAGCAACCACCCTTGGTCCTGTCAAAACTTAGTAACAAGCAAACGAATGACACTGTTAAAGGTAAACTGGGTGTGGGAAGCAGCTAACTCTGCAGTTTTACTTTCAGATGGTGCAAGTGTCTGTCTGCCACAGGCAGCATGTATGTGGGATGATAATGAGGAGCTGTGAGTAGGCTATGAACATCTCTTAACCTAGATCAGCAAGCACCAGCTGGAACAACACACCCAACTCTACCCATAATCTTCTATTACATTTAGGAACTTTTGAAAATTTAGCCCAGTAACTAAAATTTCTTCTACATAAATTAGAAGATACTGCAATTACCTTTCCTCACATCAATGATTTCATTTATTATTGATTATGGTTCAAGTGTGGCCATGGGCTAAGTTATACACACAGGGTCATAAGTTCAGTGCTACTGAACATCTACAAGACCGATGTGTTCCATTTTTTTTTACCATTTGATTCTTTGAAATGACTTAGTATGTTTCCTAGTATTGCAAAAAGCCAAGTGCAGGGTAAACCAACAGTACTGAGATATGAAGCAACATTCTAAACCAAAAATGACTGAGCATTTATTAATTATATGATTAATTAAAAATGACAAAACGCAAAGACTTATTTTCCCTTCTTACATTTTATTTTCAGACTTTATTTTTTTTTTTTTTTCTGAATAAACCCTTTGAAGGTCAAGGAAGATGGGAATCCAATTTTCCTAGATAAATAAAAAGATTATACCTACCCTTCTGAAATAAATATTAAAAAAAAAAAAAGAGAATACACAGCACTACAATGGAACAAGAAGGAGGGGTGAAAGTAGCATCAAAAAGGATGTGCAACAGTATAGCTTACCACATGCTCAGTAGAAACCTTTCTATTGCATCACAATCAGTTTTTTTACAAAAAGCTAAATACCCTACTTAATTGTTTCATACTTTTACAAGTAACACAACATTCTTTAGAAAAATTTTTGCTTATATTTGGGTCAAAAAACAATTTGACAACTCTTAATGGGAGGAAATATTTTTTTAAAAGGAAAATTAATCATAGAACTATGGAGTTTTCAGTTTGGGTCAGTATCTGGGCTCCAGGGGAAAACTGCATGGGAAATTCTGGAAATAAATCTACAATAAACTTTCATGTACTTAATTTTGTATCCCAAAGGACCAATTCTGAAGAAAAACTGAGAAATGTTTGTGTCTCCATATTTCTTATAAATGGGTCTTAAGTGAAAGGGGAAAGAAATTCATTGCTGCATGGGGTTTGAGGCAATGAGTGGATACAATATTGTTAAAAACGGTATAACTGTATCTTCAAATATATTCTTTCAGAATTTCTTATCTTACCTCTGAATAAATTTATCTCACCATATATGAAGTCATTCACCTGACTCCATTTGTCATGCAGTCTAATAAAGCTATTGGTTAAAGGCTAAAACCTCTTTTGTTTTTAGAATGATCATTACCAAGAAGAAACCCTGTAAAAATAAGTAGTCCTCTTTTCCTACCTTTACTTCCACTTTTACAGTGAATCAATCTACTAAAAGAAAACATTTTGTTTGTTACTTGTTTAAATTTCATAATTTTAAACAAAACATTCTGCTTACAGAAAATACTTATTTTAGATATGTGTGTTTCAAACTCCTTGCTTACATGGTCAGGGTCATCTGGTTAAAGAAGAGATATGAGTCAGGAATTCTGTGTTCGAGTTATCATTCTGTTACTGATTTATTGTGAGATTTTGGACAAATTCCTTCCCCTTCTGTGCCTCTAATTCCCACATACAGAAGAATATTATTCATTGGGCTTTTTACATTCCTTTGGAATCTCCCAAAGATGCTCAATATTATGATTGATTATTACTATCAATGTGTATATGGAGTAATATGCATGGACCACATTTAAATAGCAAAGCTGTCTCTAGTATTTGTACAGTACTTAGATATGAGAAAAAGAGAAAGAACTATTTCAAATATTAATCTAATGGTATTTGAAATTTGAGACAAAACAGAGAATGAAAAAAAAAAAAAAATTAGATGACTACAGCTTTCTAAAACCACAATCCAACCAACCAAAAATTAGTCTGGTTAGTTTCATCTTTTGATTAATATCCTCTTTTTTGGGTTTTTGGTTTGGTTTTTGTTTTTTTTTTGGTTTTTTGTTTTTTTTTTTTTAACAAGTAAACTTGGAGATATTTAATTAATTATAAATCTCTGGGAAAGTGGATAGTTGCTCTCTGAACACACATATTACTAAAGATGGTGTGGTTACGGTTTTGACTTTTAAAAAATAATTCTAATTTTAATATATGCTGCAAGGTACTTCAAATAAAAGATGACTTTATAGTTTTAAAATTGTTTAACAAGTTTAGTGGCAATATGGTATAAATGGCATATTAATTGCTAGCTTAGGTCTGTAACCTTCTCTTTTATATAATCGCCTAAACTAGATCTCTTCACACAGAGTATAACTGACTATTAAAAAACTCAGCACCTGCATAAAACCACAGGTATGGTTGTCTTAGTGTTAATTTGAATAAGAAAGTGGCAGGCAATGGCCATTTTTTAATTTTTCTGTCCATGCTTCAAAAGTTTGTCATTGCAGCACTGATTAGCAATGACTGGAAAATTAAGGATTTTGTCTTATAAACTTTTCTGCTTCAAATACAAAATGGACCACAAGCATAAATGCAATACAGCCACTGGAAATAAGTATGTGACCGTCCTTTATCATTTTTGGTTTATAATTATTGGGAATTATTCAGGTTTCTGGAAAAGAATTGTAATAGATAGGCTGTGACCTCATCTCATTTGTTGATGCAGGGGAGGCAAGATTCCCACTAGTTCTGTTACACAGCTCATATATGTTTGACTTGGGCTGGGAACACAACCCAGCAGACTCCACAACAATAATGAAAATCCAGAAGAAATAGTTCTTGTCCTGAGTTGATCCTGAAGTGTCAGCCTATTGATTTGCTAAGCAGCAAAGTAACAGTGGTTGCCAGTCATTATGCAGATTCATGTTAAAATGGTTTCCCACCCCCAAAATGTTGGAGTTAAAAAATAATTGTAAAATAAGCATTGTCTCATAAGATTAACAACTTCAGGAAAACATGCTTTATGTAAAACTGATGTTGCATAAGACAAGATAAACATTGGGCCATATGTTTCAGTAGAGCTTAATGCTAAAATTGCTTCAAAATCTTGTATGCAAGATAAAATTACCTTTGTTATTAAACGAGAACAGCAAGATTGTGATGAACCCAAAAGAAACACTGTAAAGCAAAAATTAATATTTTTAATGGAAGTATGGAAAATATCTTGGTAAGTCAAGAGTCTTGTAACGTTATTGGAAAAATTATGCTACTTGCTAGAGAGAAAATAATTATTGTCCAAAGCAGTAAAAAAGTTTAATAACATCAACTCTTCATTATGGATCCCAGCCTAAAACAGTGTGCGTGTATGTGTGTGTGTGTTTGGTTTCCATCTCACATAACAAAGAGCTTGACAAAATTTACATTGCAGTTTGAGACTTTTCTCTTACAATTAATTTCTCAGTATTAGCTACAAATAAAGAATATTGAACACTAAATAACATTAAAATATAAAATTCAAATAGTAAACATTAACTAAATCAATAATTAAAGACAGACTAATTGAATGATAGGTTAACTGTGATTGATTCCTAGGCATAAATTATGGTTTGCTAAATGTGACATACTTTTATATGATGCCTGTTCAGCAATGTGAATGAGGTACATTTTCTTAGTATGTCGTGTGAACTTCTTATTTCATCAGAAATATCTGACTGATATTCTTTTTTTTCTTGCAAACATTCAGTATCAGTAGCTTCATTTTAACAATTTGATGGGATTTGACATTAGATACATTGTCTTCAGGGCCCTGGGATGATTGCTGGAGCAATGAGGAACGCAGGTGGGAATTTCCTTTTGTTCTATATTTAGGACATCTGTTGGTAGACAGAGTGATTGCAGCTATAAGCAGATGATTGGTTTGATTCTTCTGTCTGTTTTGCCTGAAAATGAGACCTGTGACTGGAGTGCCCTGTTGGACAGCTACAGGCTCTTCAGGAGGGATAAGCAGGGCAGGCAAAGTGGAAGGATGGCTCATTCCTGGGGTTATTTTCAGGCATATAGAAGGGTTAGAATGTATGGAGCTCACAGTGGGCAATGGCACAGTTGAATCAAGGGGCAAACAAATAACATGGATGTCATCATGGGAGTCTGCTATAGAACGCCCAACCAGGATGATGACTATGATGAATTATTCTTTGAGGAACTTAGGAACACTTCCAAGTCAACTCCCCTTGTCCTGATGGTGGAGTTCCAGTTGCCAGAAGTTGAATGGGAACATCACACAGCTGGCATAGCCCAGGCCTGAAAATTCCTAAAAAACTTGAATGACAACTTTATGGAAAAGGTCTTAAAGGATCCGACTTGGAAACGTGCCTTCCTTAATCTGCTGCCTGTCAAAGAGCAGATCTCATGAGCGAAGTGGAGATTGGTGACAGTCTTGGCCACAGTAATCACAAAGTAATTGAGTTTAAAATCTCTTTTGACAGGACGAAAAGTGCCAGGAAAACCTCAACCCTGGACATGAGGAAAGCAGACTCCAGGCTGCTCAGGGAATTGTAAGTAAGATACCCTGGGATAATGTTTTAAGAGGCGCTGGGCTCCATCAGTGCTGGTCACTTTTCCAGCATCGTCTCCTAAGGCCACAGGAGCAGGCAATTCCCAAATGTCGGAAATCACTTAGGCAAGGCAGAAGGCTGGATTGGCTGAGCAGGGATCTTCTCTTGGAAATAAGGCAAAAAAGAAAGATGTATGCTCAGTGTAAACAAGGTCAGGTGACATGGGAAGAATACAGAGATATTGCTTGCTGCTCTAGGAAGAAAATTCATGCAGACAAAGCTCGTCTAGAGTTGAAGGTGCCAGAAATGGGGGGAACAATAAAAAAAGTCTTTTTAAATGCATTAATGGCAATAGGCAGTATAGAAATACCATTGACCCCTTACAGGGTGAGGATGGTCATCTCATAAATAGTGACAGAGACTATGCAGAGGAATTTAACACTTTCTTTGCCTCTGTCTTCAAAATGGATCTCAATCTTCAAGGGGATCTCAGTGCCCTGAGCTGGAGGACCATGACCATAAGAATTATCAACTCCCACTTGAGCCTGAAATTTTGCAGGATCTGTTGCTCCAGCTGAATCCCTACAAATCTATGGGACCTAATGGGATTCATCCCAGAATCCTCAAAGAGTTGGCTGATGTCATCACAAAATCTCTCTCAATGATTTTTGAGCAATCTTGAGAATCCAGAAATTGGTGAACATTGTCCCGGTTTTCAAGAAGGACAAGAAGGGCAACCCCAGAAACTACAGGCCTGTCAGTCTTACTTCAGTGTCTGGTAAAGTTACAAGGAAGATTATTCTTGGAGATATTGAAAAACAGCTCAAAGACAATGCTGCCATTGCCCACAGCCAGCACGGCTTTATGAGACAAAAGTCCTGCTTATCAAACCTGATTTCCTTGTAAGACAAGGTAACCCACCTAACAGATCAGAGGAAGCCAGCTGATATCATCTTTTTGGATTTCAGTAAAACTTTCGATCCTGTCTGTCACAGGATCCTTCTGGGCACAATGATCAGCACACAGATGGATAAACACATCATGTGGTGGGCGAGCAGTTGGCTCATGGGTGGAGCACAGAGGTTAATAGTGAATGGGGTAACATCAGACTGATGACCTGTCATCAGTCAGGTCATGATGAACCTCACTAGTGGGGTTCCACAGGGCTCCATCTTAGGGCCTGTGCTCTTCAACATCTTAATAAATGACTTAGATGCAGGACTGGAAGAGACACTAGGTCTTATATCACCAAAAAACCCAAGTTGGTGAGCAACATGGGATGAGTATGGACCAAGTACAAAAGACCCCAAAAAACCAAAATAGCAACAAAGAAAAAAAAAAAAAAAACAAAAAACCACCGAAAAAAAACACCCACCACAAAAAAACCAACCAACAAACCAACCAACCAAAAAAAAACCCCAAAAAAACCCCCAAAAAACAGAACCAGAAAAAGCAGCTTTCCTTGTTCTCCTGTAATAGCCTGGCCATATTTCATGCTAAGCTGTTTTAGGTGACAACGCGTGTAGTGGAAAGTTGTATTTATCAGTGAGTGCAACCCAAGAAACATTTCTGTGCACAGCTGATTGCTTTTTCCAGAAAGTCAGAGTAACTCTTGCACATGTGAAGAAATATAAGTATGTTGCTTTTAATGTTTCCTCAGTTTTATTTTATTTCTCTGTGGGGGCACATTTGAGTGGGAATGTTTTCAATCTACCAAAGGGGTCAACTTCAGGTTCCAAGTACAGTTTTTATTGTTCTTCTGTCAACATAATAGCAGGGAAAGTAGAATTAAACTCATGTTTCAAACTTGTGATTGCCTCCTAGACCACTAGGGGTAATATCGAGGACTTGGAAGAGCAATGATGGATGTTCTCAGATGGTGTATTTGTTTGACAGTTGCAAGAATGCATTTCATATTTCTCAGCAGGAAAATATTCCAAGTTTTTTGCTACCTGTTCTTGGACACCTATCAAAATTCAAAATAGTGAAAGAAAAATGAAAAATTTTTTGCACTGTAATTTGGTTTTTTGCTTTTAAAATACCTTTTTTTGTTGTTTTATGCTTTGTGGGTTTTTTGGGTTTTGGTTTTTTTTAATAGTTGTTTAGTCCAGATAAGCTAGTTTAGCTAGAGAAAAAAATCTATTGACAGTTGAACAAATAACTGCAAAACCATTTTAGACATGTTGAAAATTAGCTTAGAAAAAAAGATATGGGCTTCAGCTTTCTTTCATTAATAGTGGCAAAATTCACCTCTGACTTGCCCACGTATGTGCCCAACGGAAGATTAAAGATTGAGAACTGTGTTATTATGTTCCAAATTCATTGGGTAGCTTTCACTTTTGTTTATTAAAGAGTAGAAAACAAAGAAAACAAAAGATGGGGGAGGAAAAAAATGAGAGAGCTGTGTAGAGAGGAAAGAAAACTCAGTCTATTGGATTTAAACATCCAGTTTAGTTTGATGGACTCCAGAGGAGGTAGAAGCAGAAAGTGAGGTACCAGATTTTATCCCCTTAGGAATCCTTGCTAATGAGGAAGTCTCTAAGGATGGTAAGATTCGTTCTCATCCTAGTGTATCTTGTTTTCTCCACCAAAATATCTCTAAAGCTTTTGAAAACTTTCAATCACTGGTTTGGAAAGTATCATAATATTGAAGTATTTTTACACAAGCAAAAACTCACAGTAGTATATGCTGTACTTTTAGAAGATCAGATGCTATATAATCCACAGATTTCCCTGTGCCTTCGTATACTTACTACCAAAGCTCAAAACTGAACTGTGGACCAAGGTGCTGAGCCCATGTTCCTCTGCCCTTTAGCTTAATGGCAAAGAGAAGGATATATTTGTAATTGCTGATTTCATCTCACATTTTGAAATGGAACTTCTCCACTGTTATCAAAACAACAAAAGGGACCTGGGGAATAATGGAAAAAGCTGAGACTGTGCATATCAGAGATGGAAAAGACCCAGAGTGTGAATGGTAGTAGACAGGGATGTAACTAGAAGCTTGCTGTGTTTATTTCTGCTGTAGTAAGTCCTCCATCTGTGGAATTACAAAAAAAGAGAGGGGCCTTGTGAAAACATGTTATTAGCTTTTTTCCCTGGATGATTTTTATTTTCCTTGAAACAGTCTTTTACTACCCAACAGAAACTCATATGTTTGGCAATGTAATATGACTTTTTCATAACTTCTTATAAGTTAAAACTACATTTTCAAATTAATATAAGAAGAAAGGAAAATATGTCACATGGTCTCTTTGCGTTGAATTTTATGGGCATATAAAAGGAATGACTGGGAGAGAAGTATTTTGTCAATTTCCAGGGGTTATCTGTGGAGAAGCACTTCATGTTCACTGGAAAACCTTAGAAAACATCACATTTCTTTTAAACCAATTAAATTGCTAATGAGTTAATTTTGTTACACTGTTTTACCAAGAAAATATACAATGGTCCAGTAATTGCTTTTGGTTCTTCTTCTGTCATTTGTTGCATGTAGTCAATGCTGTCCAACACATTGAACAAAGACAGTAGATTTGAACTAACAATTGTTTATTGATACTGAATGGACTATGCTTTTTAAAATTTACTTTGCATTATCAAAGAAGTATTGAGGTCAATAGGTCTTCTTAAGGAAGTTTAAAATACAGTTGGAANCAACCCACTCAGTAAACAGTCTTGAGGTTGTGACAATAGTACAATTATGTCTAGATACACAACATATTGTAGTAGTGCAGACAGATTTTTTTTCCTTTCAGCTATCTAAACAGAATTTGGAAGAGGAAACTGTATATAAATATATGTCTAGAAGTGACAAAGACAGCTTTGCAAAACACTTTTTAAATCAGTGGGATATACATTCAACCACTATGAAAATATACACTTCTCATTCCTGAGGTAGACAGACAAGATTTGAGAACATAGCACAGGCTTTAGAAGTCTTAAGAAGAGTTATAGCAGCATATTTAAGGGACTGATCTTTCTTCCAGTGTAATCGGAAGACGTTTTTTCCCAATTATTTCAAAAAAGACAAGAATTGAGACCCACGTTTTCTTGTAACATAACTCTTCTCATGCATCTCTAAATCTATGCAGTTCTACTTTTAGTGTCTATTTACTGATGCCTTGTCATCATAAAAATTGTAATTTGTCATTTAACATCTTCCCGTAAAAACCTACCTTTAAGAAATTAAATTTGCTTGCAATGGCTCAGGATCAGGGACAGAGAAGGAAGATTTTGTTGCATAGGTTGTAGCAGGTGGAAAAACATCATTGTAAAATATATGGAGGTTGAGAAGGCACAGCAAGGAGTAGGGAGAGAGACTTGCTATACTTTATATTGCAGACTTCTTAATGATGACTTAGGTAGACCTAATTAGGACTCAGGGGGACTCTACATTTCTTGTCTGGATTTGAAAAGAAAGATTAGACTGTCAAAAATGACTGTGCTAGAGGGTCATGTCTCTGTTTCTTTCCTAAAACTTGCCAAAATATGAAGGAATATTACTGATTTCTTTAGACTTTGCACACTTCTTCTGTAAAGAATATTTGTGTAGCATAGTAGAAGACTACATATGCATAGATGTGCTATTTGTATGACCTTTTTTGCTTGTCTAAATTATGTATTATTTTAAAAATACAAAAAACTCAAATCTATTAAAATATTGGATTTGGTGTGATCCAAATCTTTCTGAACAACCAGTGTTTGTAAATTAGATACACCACTCTTCAGCAAAATCAGAAGAGAATACACCTCAATATTTTTCCAAAATTTAAGGACTTTGCTTGTATCTTAAACGTAGAGAGAGTAGCTAAACTGGCTCATAATTTGCAAATATAAGGGTTGATCTATCCCTTTCTTACTATTTGATCCTCAACAAAATTGTAGAAAGTAAATAGATCAACTTTCTGTAAAAGACTAAGCTTCATCTAAGTGTTCCTTATGGAAAAGATGCAAGATCATGCTACCTTTTAAAGCTTTGTATCCACATGGCAATGTCTCAGTGGTCTCTCAAAATAAAGCAGGCTGGATTTTCAAGGGACCATTCCCAGAAATACTTTAAAGTCTCTCAGTGGAATAGGGGCATGCAGCACCACGCCATGATTGGTCTTCTAATTCCCAAACTCTGTCTGGGAAATGCATTTTTTAGCCTCTTAGAGAAAGCTTTATTAAATGGTGATCTTAGTTCTTTGAGATGAAGCCTGGGGCAGACATTTTTTCTGCTCTGAGAAGAAAAGAAAAAAAGAAAGGGCAGAAAAAGAAATTTCCAATGCGTGCTGGTTGCTTCTTGAAACCTAAACAGAAAAGAACTTTTACCTAATGGAAAAATAGGAGTTTCTTTCCCTGATGTTTCTGCTATCTGTTTGCAATGAGAAGAAATAATTTAGCGTCACACAATTCCCTCTCAATTGACTGGGTTAAGATGAGTTTAGTATCTGCTATGTAATCTAAGGCAAGTAATGTGGGTTACATTCTACAGATGCCTGGAGCATTATTTACTAGTTAGATAACACCCAGATGAATGCATTTTAGCAAAGTTTCCTCCAAAGTTATTGCTAAATTGATAAATTGTTCATGTCAGATTTTTACTGCTGTTAAAGAAATTTCTGAGTCTTTGATGCTGTGGAACTCCTTACTGCCTTTTCACTGTCTCAATGAAATTCAGTCCAAACTCTCTAGAGCAGAGAGTCTGAAGATATGCAGACACATTAAAGAGCAACAGAATCTGAATAAATGTTTTTTATATTTACTCAAACTGCATAGCTACATAGCATAGGTGTTAAAATGGTGATCTATATGAAAAAAAATCTCAACTAATCTCTCTATGGTATATCCTTTAACTTCAGAATATAATTGTTGCCTGTGTATCAAACCTAGCTAAGTTTGAAACTTCATCACACAAGAGGCCTTGACATTGTGTTTTTCACTGTTTACTCTCACTGACAACACTTTATGTCAATAATGGACAGGTGCTTAGGTTCAAAATCCCATTTTTTGAAGAATTTTTTCATACTGAATGTCCTACTCATGCAGTCTATAGTACATTTGCAAGTCTAAAATAAGGTAGAGAGAGTCTGTTTGATTTGACTAGAGGAGTGGCGTTAGCAGCTTGATGCTATTTTGTTTAGATTTTATTCCAGCTCCTAAAAGTTCTCATTTGAAGTTCTGTTGAAGAAGCAATAACGAAATTTCAGAATCTGGGGAGATCAGAACTGAAAAAATAGCTCAGTACAATTCAACTAGAGTTTTGAGAACGCAAGTTACCAAGTTCTTAGGGAACTTCTAAATATAAACAATTCCTAAGGGTAACGGGTGAAGTCTTGGCTCACACTAAATCAGTGGTTCCACACACGCTGGAGCCAAGATTCAATTCAGTGTCCTTTGCATGCTCACAGTGATGTTAAGTGACCATAGGCACTCTGAGAGAAATCTGTTCCTACTTGTGGAAGTTTAAATTTTAGGCTCTGTCCAGGTTTGTTGTTTTTTTGGGCCTTCCTGGGAAACGAGTCAGGTGATATACATTGACAAATCAGAGGTATTCCCTACTATCTCACATCACAGGGGATATAAGAGTGAGGGAGGAAGAGCTGACACACTGTCTTCGGACACTCGTCCTTGGGTCAGCCTCTTCGGTGCAGTCTGTTCTCCGGCCGGGCCAGTCTCTCGTTGGGCAGGTGGTGGGGAGAGGGGCTGCAGCTCTGGGCTGGACGCTTCTGTATTTGGGTAATGCAGTGCCTTATCTGTTTTCCTTGGGTGTATATATAGTACCTATATAGTACCATTTGAGTTACCTCTCTTTCCCGTATTTGCCTGGTATTCATGTTGTGTGCATATAGTGCTAAGTCCCCTTTTCCTCCCCTGTAAATAAATATATATATCTCTGTTCCCCTTACGGTCTGAAGCTTTTAAATTCTCTCCTTTCCCTTGGCTTTTTCACTGTTTTTCTCCCCTTTTTGGGGGAAAACCTGTGCTGGTCCTGGGAAGCTCTGCCCAGTGTTGCCTTGTTTTGGTTTTGCCCAGGGTCAAACTTCTACACTACTCGAACTCCTTGGCAAAAAAGTGAAAAGATAAGAAAATAAAATGATGTATCATATTGGTTCAAAAGGTTGTTGATCTGTCTTTCCCATATTAAGAAAGGGAAAAATGAAGAACTGTACATAGGATGACAAACCTTTCCCCACGCCCAGTTGCAATCAGAATGCAAGAGAAAAGAAACAGAAGGTGGAAAGGATTGATTAAGAGAGAAATAAGAATACATAAATCCTTTCAGTTCTGCAAAATCACAGTGTTTTCAAAAATGGTGTCTCATACCCAGGAGCATCAATTTCTGGATGTAATAGGGCATATTACAAACTTAGTTAAGTCATTTATTCTTTATTTAATTAACTTATCTTTCAGATCTTTCTAGCCTTCACCTCAGAACTAATATTCCCACTTCCACAAGGAAACAAATGAAGTAAAAACAAACAAAGAAAAAACCCTGAAAATTAATAAACTAAACAAAATATCTTCAACAAGCCAACCAAAACAAACAACCACCCCAAACAAATAAACAAAACCCAGAAAAAGATGAAAAGTTGAAGAAGTAGCAATGGTTTGTTCTGAGGCTCTCTAATTTGGTAGTCATCAAAATTGCCTGAGAGTGCAATCATTCACATGCAATCTCAGCACTCATTTCCAGGCATTCCACTGCTTC
The DNA here is from genome assembly GCA_013396735.1 of Grallaria varia. Classification (NCBI taxonomy): domain Eukaryota; kingdom Metazoa; phylum Chordata; class Aves; order Passeriformes; family Formicariidae; genus Grallaria; species Grallaria varia. Next base: position 52,572 of record VWZG01010774.1, read on the forward strand.
ACAGCAAGAATAAGTTCCTTGCTTTCTTGGTAGCACTGAAAATTTCACATTTGTGAATTTATAGTTTGATCTTGGCCTGAACTTGCAGAGAGGCAGAAACAATATCTTCAAGAGATATGAACTGCCCTTGCCTCAAGACTCAGGGGATGGCTCAATTGTGCAGCTGACTAATTAGGCTTTTTTCCCCAACTTTCAAAAAGATTTCAATATTTTTGCTTTGTGACTCACTATTTTGCTGTCATTAGGTATTAAAATTTTTTATTAGGTGTACTGCCTTTGCAAACCATTTCTTTTCTCTTCCACTTTCTCCAACTAGTGAATTTACCTTTCAGAACTGAGCACCTATGCTGGAACCTCTGTTCTATGTGCAGAACAGTCCATTTGATGGGGGAAACAAGAACTTGAACACAGCTAGGCATATAAATTCCTTACAGCTGAATACAAGAGATCTCCTAGTAAATATTATGATAAAAAAGAGAATAGTGTTTATTCTTATCTAGGAACTTACAAAAAAATTTATCCTTAAATCTAATTCCCATAACTGATCAGGTTATTTGGAAGTTTGCAAGCATAAGCAGCAATCTTGACTGCAATTCAGAGGATCAGAAAACGAAAACAGCAGACTAGTAGTCATTCCTAAAATTAATGTTTCTGGAAACTGAGAAAACTTTTGGCAGGAAATGTGGATATTGCTGTTTGCCCAACTTGATTTTGTTTCACCCCAGTACAGTCAGGGCACCCAGGCATCATGCTGTAAATGTTGGGAGTACAATAAGCTCTGCCTGGATTCAGAATTATCACGTGGCTGAAAGCATTTTGCCTGTTAGGCATACCATTGATCTGCTGAGCCACTGCCGATGGGACTGCACTAAAACAGAGGTGGGCATCTGTATCCCCTTGAGGGCAGCAAGGAAAAGTCTCCTGGGATAATTTATTAAAATATGTTAAAAGACCCACATTCCTAATCTGAGCATGAGTAATTTACATTAGAGACTGAAAAAGCAATAAAAATGGAAATTTTCAAAGGAACTTGGTGGGAAAGACACCATCCAAAGTCATCATGCTTCCATTGTAAAAACAGCTATATGTTATTAGAAAAATAGCAGTTAATATCAAGAAAGCACAACCTTAATAGTGGAAATTATTTACTGTTTGTCCTAAACAATAACAGCCTGAGAAGAAAGCTTGCCTATGTGGCGGAAAACATACTTTCAAGGAAGTGGTTCCTGGAACTGAGCCAAAATTGGGGAATACTTTCAGCCACAGTTGACACAAAAGCAAATAAATAACAAAAGTTCCATTTTCCAACTTTGGTTTGTTTGTGCACAATAACAGCAACATATTTTTCTCCCATATCTTGAATCTTAGTGTGACATTCATGTAACTGTTGATATGATTGAATACATATTAGTTTGAGCATCAAGGAATAATGATGAATGTTTATGGTGGTCATCTCAAAATGCATTGTTGGTTTAAAGACTTATGTTACTACGAATAATGGCAAATTGTCCAGTAAGTAAAAATCTAAAAAAGCCTAAAATCCTTACTATATTTCCTTTTTTTTTTTTTTAAATAATTAAACCACTAGGAAATTATAGTGCGTGTTGTTAGCAAAAATAATTATATTGTTTTATTAGGCTTTTATTATCTTCTGTTTTGCTATAAATAATCATGTAGTATTGTTTCACTCACACAACTTGGACCCTGAATTACTGTATATATTTTTTCATAAGAATATATTTGTTAATGAAAATATAGCTTTGGGGTTTTTTTGTTGTTGTTGTTGGGTTTTTTTTGTTTGTTTGTTTGTTTGGTTGGTTGGTTTTTTTTTTTTAGAGGCACAACTTGGGGAGAGTTAAATCTTTCAGTAGAATTCATATAATTCCATCTGGAAAGGGAAATGTTTTTTTATTTCAGTGACAATGCAAGAAAGAAAGAGAGAAATATATTAGTGTTAATGTTATTTTTAATATTTTTGTATTGAAATTCTGAAATACAACACACAGCATTTAACATGGTGCCTACAGTTAACAAAGCACCCTTCAGTAGATTTCTATTTGTTAGAAATTACTGTATGACTCACTCAAGTAAAAATTTGGTCCTTTCTGTCAAACGACTGTTTTGAAAATTAGATTGCCTTAGTAGTGTTTCTACAGATGACTGATCTATCTTTCATAAGAAAAATACATGCACTAGGATGGCTGTTTCCATATAAGCTAGCAATAAACAACATACATCCATTTGGAACAACCTAACCAGGAGCTAAGAGGCACAACTTGGGTCAGTAAAATCCCTTACATGTAGATGACAGAGATGAAGGAGAAAATTAGATTTCAACAGACACTTTATGATGTATTTACCTAAGGCTGCTACAAGAAGAACCTGAGAATAAAAGCAACATCCAACCAAAAAGAGATAAAAAAGCAGAACCTGTGGCAGCTTGCAGACAAACAGCTGTAACTTGATTTCATCACACATCACAGTAGCTGTTAGAACTTCCCTGAGACATGAGGAAGTCCCTTGAAGGTTCTTTCTGTAAATACCTCTGTTGCATGGGAGATTAAAAAATGCAGCATGAATCCCATGTCCTTGGCATTAATAAATTACTAAAAATCTACTCTTTACAGAAATTACTGAAGTTTACTAATTTCATAACCTTTATGGCTACATGTTTGGGAAAGAAAACAAATTAAAAAGAGATTCTAAGAAAGTGTCATTTGACAAAAAATTTACATACTAATAAGAATATTAGTATTTTAAGTTGAGTTATTTTCCATATTTAATAACCCTTAAGAATGTTACGATTTAGTCAAGAAGGAAAAGGACATCAGGATGAAGCATCACTGAAGGTTAACTTTACCTTCTCTAGGGAGAGAAATTGAAACTTTTAAAATTAAAAGTACTCCTTACTCTTCCAGTATTCTCTATTTCTCACTGAAGAGTGTCCTGGAAAATCTCTTGGTCACTTGAAAAAATTAATAACATTTCCACTTTCTATGAGAAGAAAGATTCTAAGGCATGCCAGACAATCTAGCAAACTGTAAAATAGGTTTATGCAAGGTGCTTTTGTGGGCTTAAGCCCACTTTCAGGTAACATCAAAATGAAATTCCTATTACATTAGTCTTATACCCTTGCTTATATCAAGTGAGGTTAGCTAAGTAATTAAAAAATCCTGCATGAGCTCAAAGGATTAATAAGGTACCATGTCTTATTTTGAAGTGTTGCCAAATCATC
>VWZG01010775.1:0-32932 GCA_013396735.1 Grallaria varia
CTGGCCATGATGATGATGAATATTGATAATGCAACATCCTAGCTATTTTTGTTTGCCTGTAAATATGCAGGGGTTCACAAAGCTTATTATGTTTGTTCACTTGGAAAATATGACATGCTTTAACTTAACTCTCAATAGTTAAGATTTAATGAAGGAACTTTATTCCATTTTTTCCTCTTGGGCCACTGTTTGTGCTACTGATGTCCCTGACTATGTGTATTCTTTCTGTTTCTGTACGCCATTAAACAGATAGAGAAAGTCCCATGGGATTTTAACACATATTTAAAATACTTTAAATCTTTTGGTTTTATATGGTATCCATCCAGTTTTCTTATGCTTGTCTTCATGGTAAATGCAAAATTGAGAAAACAATTGAGATAGTTTTTTCCCCACCACCTCAGTAAAAAAAATAGAATATTTCTATTACGTGGTAATAACTTTACCTGGCTAAGGAACTTCCTAAGGTATTCTAGAGAAATTAGAAATTCTGCTTTCCAATGCATTAATGCCCCATCAGATCCCCCAAATTACTAGGACCTAATGTTAGTGATGGTTCTGTTCTGTGTGAGAGGAATGTTGTTACAGTTATAATGTGCTCCATGGAAATATTCAAACCAGCATAAGGTTGTTTCTGTCTGGTTTATTCCCAAACAGATCTTTCAGCAAGAGAACCATACCAGAGCAACTTTTCTAAAATGGATTAAAATACACATCTGAAATACCTGCCAGACCAAGGTGTTCCTTGTTGCTCCACTGACCAATACCCTTAAAGCAATAGATAAAATCTTTCCTCCTGGGCCTCACATTCCCTGTTTCTGGTTGCAGAAGTATGAATTCTTAGGGGGGAGTCAAGAGACAGAGCTGTGTTATTCCAGCACTGAACTCTGGAGTGTTATCCATCTTCAACCCACACACCAGTGATGGGGGGAGCTGAAAAAAGCCACAAGCCTCTCTTTGATTTCATTTGAAATATCACAACCTGGCAGAGCTGTTTTGCTAATTAGGGGTCCATAACTTCATTGTTCTGGCAGGTTCAAAAGGTGCCAGCACTGGAGGATTCACTCTAGTAAAGACCTTCATTGGAAAAATTGAATTTGTAAACAGACTATTATGGCTAAACAATGGGAAAATATTTGCTCCTACTTACTCAAAAGCATTAATATGTAATCTGGGCTTAATTAATTCATGTTGGAAAATTGATAAATGGCTTTTTATCTCCCTTTGTATACTTGTGACTTTGAAAGTGTAAAGTTTTGTCCTTTATGAACTCTAGATACGGATTAATGTAATGACTTTTCATGTTATTTCAATGGAACTGAGATTTATATGCCAGTAACTTTGCTTCACTGCAACATTTAATTAAACAGAACTGCTGTGGAGTTACATGCATTGTCTATAAAAGATGAACATAAACTAATTCCAAAGTTAGTGGCATAGTGAATGCATTTTCACGTTCAAAGAACACAGAAAAGAGCCACAGCTTTTCCCACAGTGCGTTATACTACTTGAGTTTTAGAAGATGCTTGACCCAGTGTCCCATGGCTAAAAGGATTAAATTTTTATGATATTTTTGGCACTTGCATGGTAGCATGAGCTCTTTTCAAGGGCTGCATCTGGCTAAAGCTTCCTGGCTCTGAACCTAACTTTGAATCCAGCCTGCATGGTGCTCCAACACAGACTCTTATTAAAAAGTATTTGCATAAGGAGCAGCAGCATGAAAAACCATATAACTGGTCAGCGCTGAAGTCAGGAAAGGTGCTACAGCTCTTTTAGTGTCCTCAGAAAATGCACAAAGCGATTTCTTCTGTGTATCTTCTGCATCAAAACCAGTGTGGGCAGCAGGTGAGGGAGGGGATTCTGCCCCTCTATTCTGCTCTTCTGAGACCCCATCTGCACTGCTGCATCCAGGTCTGGTGCCCCCAACACAGGAAGGACAGGGACCTGTTGGAGCGAGTCCAGAAGAGGCCACGAAGTTGATAAAGGGACTGCAACAGCTCCCCTGTGGGGACAGTCTGGGAGAGCTGGGGCTGTTCATCCTGGAGAAGGTTGTGTGGAGACCTCAGAGCACCTTCCAGTGTCTGAAGTGACTACAAAGAAGGTGGAGAGAGGTTGTTCCTGAGGAACTGCAGTGACAGGACAGGGGGGGAGTGGGTTCACAGTGACAGTGAGGAGGTTAGGATTGGATATCAGGAAGAAATCCTTCCCTGTGAGGGTGGGCAGGCCCTGGCACAGGGCGCCCAGAGAAGCTGTGGCTGCCCCTGGATCCCTGGAGGTGTCCAAGGCCAGGTTGGATGGGGCTTGGAGCAACCTGGGCTAGTGGAAGGTGTCCCTGCCCATGGAAGGGGGTGGGACTGGATGGGCTTTAAAACTCCTTCCAACCCAAACTATTTTAAATTCCATGTATGAACATCTTCATGCGATTAGGGATCACTGTGAGGACACTGAGAGTGCCCTCTGTCTTCCTCTCTGTCTTCCTCTCCTTTTTTCTACACATTTTGGTGAGAAATAATAGATTTTTTTTTGAGGTTCTGAGATATTTTTAGACTTTAAAATATGAGTGAAAAGCCATGACTGTTTTCAAGGATATTTGTAGACTGACAGATTTACCTGACGCTGTTGACAGTGAGAACCAGGCTTACTGACACTGTGCAGTCTGTGACCCCTTAGACCTGTTGACTACAGGCCATTATTTTCTTTCCTCTTTTTTTCTTCTTTTTTTTTTTTTTTTTCTTTTCTTGTCCAATGCTGCAAAACTCATTTGCTTTTTTTCTTTTTTAAATTGCAGAGACATTTTTAAAATGTCTGCTGGCCTGCAGCCAGGTACCACTTTCTGCCTCATGCCTGTTAATCTCAGTAACCAGCTGAAGTCTTCGTGTACAGATAATATGCCTTTTGTCAACTCTGGTTTCTGTGCAGCTTGCAGTAAAGGAAATAGAAATCTTCCAGGGAGATATAAACTGGAGGAAGATGACAACCACGTTTCATTATACTTACCTTCTCTATTTAGGTACTAGTCAATTAGTTATTAATATCCTTCTCAATGCGTTGAAAGATGGGAAAACAGTGACACATGCAGGGAAAAATGCTGCAGGTGCATTATTGGCAGCAGTGCAAAGCTTGAACTTTGTCAATACAGCAGTAACAAAAGAACTGTCTGGATTTTACAATTTTTAGTCCCGCAAAATTCCCCAAGTTCTAAGTTCTGGAACTGAATTTAAATCCTTCATACGGTCACAGGGACAAATTATCCTTGCAGCTTCAAAATTACAAAAGGGCTAATGATGCAGTAAACAACCTTGATCCTCTCTGCACAACCTTTTAATAACTGTCATTGCTTCAACTTCAAGAGGTTGTGTGATCTAATTAGGGCAAATTGAATAAGACTGCTTTTATGCTAAAGTGTGAGAAAGTTAATTGAAATCAATCCATGTTCAGTGAAAATGCTGGAGACATCACTGGTAATTTAAAGCAATTAAAAGATGTTGTCCTAAAGCAAAGCAGAAACATTAAGAGTCTGTTAAAGAAAACTGTCTAAAATATTTAAATTATATTATTCAGCTAAGATGGACTAGAGATAGCTGACACAATTAGAAATTGTGAGGCATAAAATCAGCAATGTAGTCTTCTTAGAGCTATTTCAAGCAATTTGTTTTTTCAAAAGTCATGGATCTTTTCAAAAATCCTATTTGTGACATTTGGTGAACAAAGATGTGCTAATGACACAAGAAAGTGCTTGCAAATCTCCAGTTCTCACTGATGGGCCATTGTGCTTTGAGAAAATGGAAACTGAAATGCATTTTCCAGGTAAGTTGTAAATTTCTTTTTCATGTGATGCAAAACATTAAATTTGGTAGATGTGAAGGCTTAACATCCAGTCTCTTGGCTTTATCAAATTCGTAAACATGACAGGGTAATTATGATGGTTTTCTTATCTCAAGCACATATATGTCATGAAATCATAGAATCATTAAGGTTGGAAAAGACCTCCAAGATTATCCAGTCCATCCTGCTGAGAGGATGAGGATCCAGAGCTGCACAGTTCTGTGTCATCCTCATTTAGAAGTTTCATCTAGCATGAGAATTAAGACAGAAAGTAAAGAATAGAATCAAAAAACCACTTGAAATAATTACCTTAAAATTCATGCTGTTTTTGTTGTCTACATTCAGCTTTTGGAACAGACATAATGGACCTGACTCTATTGCCTCCGAACTCTAGCAGGACTTGTGCAGCTCATTAAGAAGGTTTAATGCAATGACACATGCTGGTAATACTGTACAGACATGGAACTGTATGAAAGACTAATTCTTTGAAATATACTATAGGCATAGACTGAAGACAACTAAAATTAATCTGCCAAATACTAGTAATTGTCTTTTATGGTCTGTCACATCCTGTACTTGCAGATTTATATAAATCTCTGTACTGGCAGTTTCTTCCTTAGCCACAGTTGGAGGTTTAAAAGGTCTGATCCTGAGTCAACAGCACAATGGATGTGTCTTGCCAAGGCTTCTTAGAGCAAGCATTTTAGATCATTTTAAGTGTTATATGTGTGTTCTACTCCCAAAGCCAGGATTATCCAGTCCAGCCCTGGTTCCTGAGTGGAGTTTGTACATGTCCAGTGGTCCTGACCATCGATGGCAGCTTCCCTCCTTTGAAGGCCATAATGCACACCAGGATTTCATCCCAATATGGATTAGGTATGGCCAGCACCCCATAGAGGTGGTGCTGGAAAGCCTTCCTTTCCCCCAATGCACCTGTGGGAGAGGGAGGAAGATGTGGAATCTGGATCCTCCAGAACAGGAGGGAACACAACATTTGAAAGACTTTGCACTCTTGTAGAGAAATACAGTTTTGGGGTATCTGATAATTTCTATTAATTATGTTTTTAGTTGGATTTGTTTTGAGTGTTGTTCCTTCTCTTCACGTGCACTAGTGGCCTACTACAATAACAGAGGTTTTCACTCTGCCCTGTTGGAGTGAATGGTACTGATAATGTTGAGAGTAGCAGTATTTGTCTTTTTTTCCTTCACAGTCCTTCACCTTGTAGCCTTGTACAAGGTAAGAATCTTGTGCTGAAGTAGTTTTTTGCTTTTTTCCACCTTTTAAAACTTTTATTTTAAGAGAAGGCATACTTTCATTCTCACAACTGTAGAGAAAAAAAAGCGTTCAACGCTTCAACACTCTAAAACAAGAGCACAATTTATTACTTTTGAACCAATCTAATTACTTTTTTTTTCTTGACTAGTAAATGCTCCAACTGTGCAATACTGAAAGATACTCTACTTTGTTTATCTGTATTCCACTGGAGGTGGAAGGAATAATGTTCTTAGTCAAAAATTGGAAGTTAGTTATTTTCTTTAATACCACTTGTTGATCTTGCATGATTTGTGAGCTGTATTATGGCAGAAAATTGTGCCGACTTTGTGGTCACTCTTTATTGATCTTAAATGCTGAATTTTGTGTTTGTTCATCAGAAGAAACCTCCACGTTGTTCTCCTTCATACAATGAATATTGTGTAATCTTAGAGGATATGTCTGTTAGTGGTCTGCCCTACTGTGGTGCCTACTGATTCTAACTGTGATTGGCATTTTATGTGCAAAATGTAATGATGAGAGACAAAAAAATATTTTCTGAACAGGGTAGTAAGAAGGTGGAAGAAAATAAATATTTTACCCCTAGAAATGCATTGATTTGTTTGGGTAATTCAGGAATTATGAATATAGTCAGGAAAGAGGATGGGAAAGCCTCTGGTATTTGGTACTTTAATCATAAAAACTTTCCCCCTTTCAAAATATTTCTGGTAAAAAAAAGGTACAGAAAGCTGAAGAACCAACTGTACCCACAAAATATCCTCAGGACTTCTGTGCACAAAGAATGTCTAGAACTTTAACATTCCTGTATTTTTAAATGTGCACCTTCTAGTGCTTCAGAAACAAATAAACAAAAACCAAAAATTCTCTTTCTAGACCTAAACTGAACATGGAAAGTTAAGCTAAACTAGCATTCTACAGGAGGCTCAGCTCAACATTCTGAGTGCAGTGTCCTTTATGAAATTTGAATAGTAGTCAGTGAAGTCTCAGTTTAGCTGGACTGGTTTTCCCCCATCACTTCCTCTTAGTTATATATATATAGCTTTGAACAAGTTTAGTTTTCATGCACTTTATTACTACACCACAAACTCTCTCTGAAAATGCCAGGCCTTATTTCCTCTGCAAGTTATCTAATCAAAAATGACCTGCAATTTCAAGCATGAATGCCCAGCATCTCATTATTAAACACTGCCTGGGATGTTTTAGAGTGCTGTAACCTCAGCTGGGATGTGGTGACAGGATTCAGGAGGCCACTGATATTTTACAGTTTAGGTAATCATTTAACTATCCTTAGTATTTAGTATGAAAAAGCACAGGGAAAAATAGCCTGGTAGCTTTTTGTATCAGCAGGGAAAGTCTTGATCTATTTGACCTTGGTCTAATTTGAAACCTCAAGAAATCAGGTAAGAGTCAGCCCAAAGAAAGGGCTCTTGAGTTAATTTGCTTTCCCTACTTCTTGACTTCTCAAGGGTTTTACTACAAGGACGTTTTCCAGTTAGTTCATGAATTTTTTAGACACCTTTCATCTTTCACCTTTCACTTCAATTTGAAGAGAATAGCAAGGTCTGGGCAAAATCACATTGTTACTGTTGTCTTTTAATTTGTCTCATTTCAACCAAACACAAATATCTAGGCTTTGTAATCGTGTTTATCTAACAAGTTTTGCTAGTCTGAGAAGAACATTTCTTCCTATTTTAATCTTTAAAAATGTCATGTTATTTTGTGAAATAAAGCTTGAAAAATTATGAATATGGTGGAAGTTTTTTTTTTTTTTTCATGTAACGGAATTGTCTCAAAGTCATTAAGGGATTCTTTGATTTCCTTTTTTGTAAGAATAAGATTTTGAGATCCATTAATTTTTTTTGGAAGAATGCAGATTATAACTGGGTGGTATCCAGCTGCCAATGGTATTCAGGCTATGACAATGTGTGTGCCTCTGACTTTGGCTCAAAACTAGAAGGTCTTGAGGTCTTATGGGAGAACCTGTTGATGTGAATGTCTGTGAGAGTAAAAGCTTGGACTTGTAAAAGTATTTCTCTGGCTCAGCAACAGTGGTGGCTTTCCTGAGGGTTTTTGCAGGCACAGCTGTGGCTGCCCCATCCCTGGAAGAGTCCAAGGCCAGGTTGGATGGGACTGGGAGCAACCTGGGCTAGTGGAAGGTGTCCCTGCGCATGGCAGGGGGTAGAACAAGACGGGATTTAAGGTCCCTTCCAAAACAAACAATTCCATGATTCCATGAAGTGCACCTTTTTGAGGTGCTTTGTTCATTATAAAACCAGAGATAATCCTTCCATTTACTGGTAGCATGGGATGAACTGATAAAGTGGTGGAAAAGTGTGGTGGGTTTGTTTGTCCTATTCTGCTGGATGAGTGATAGAGGGGTATTGTACAGATAAAATATAAAGCAAGAAATGTGTGGCCATTCCTGCGAGCTGCACATTTTTTTACCCTACTATTCAGTACTGGGGCTTTGTAATATTGCTGCTAATTAAGTGAGGCTTCAAGTTTACATCATCCTGCTACAGCAATAATCATGTTCATTTAAAGGTCATATTAAATTATTTGGGTCTTAGCTCCATAATAGCTAATTCTAACAACACTATTTCAAGACAGTGATATTGTTTAAAATTTGTAATGCACTTATATTCTGTCAAAGAAGCATTTGTGTCTCTATATTGAACAGTTTACTTTTAAGAAGATAATTATTATTTTTCCACAGATCCCTTCTACTACATTTGCAGGAAAAGTGCCATTGGCTGTTGTAAACTCTGAGTCATCATTTGCAGGTTGTAAAGTGGAATAGGTTGGTAATATACATGCAGAAGCCTGTAATAAATAAATTAATTTAAAAAAAAGAAAAGGAAAAAAGCCACAGGCACCTGATCTAGGTATCGGCTATGATGCCCTTGCAATGTTTTCATGTTATATTTAGTGTATCCATATAACTTTGGCATGCAAACCAAAAATGGTTGGCTGAAATTCTGCTGAAACCCAGCTAAAGTTCATTAGGTGTTTTTATCAGTTCTAAGTTTTCAAATCTGTTCCATTATGCTAACAGAATTAAACAAAAGAAAATATCCCACTGGTGACATCAGAATCTCCTTTTTGGTTATCTTTGTGTTACCTTAACAATAGTTTAAGTGCATTATGAGCAGTTTGCAATGCTTGCCTCATTTTAAATAGTACAGATTTTCTCTTCTTCTCCTTGTCAGTCAAGTAGAGATCACCTCATTATTTTGTACCTATTTAATATGTTTTCTGAATCTTCTATATTTTAATAGTATGACATATTATTAAAATAATAGCGAAATAAAAGTTGTTGGACACAACCCTTGGGGTTGAAACCAACTCCTCAGCCATCAACACAAATCCAGAGAGAACAATCCTCCTACCTGGTGTTCCAGCCCTGGCCTGTCCTGTGGGTGTGCCGCAGGGAATTCTGAGGTCAGCTTTCTCTGAGGCATAGCTGTAGAAAATTACATGTCTATATTCAGGTTGAGGAAAAATATTAACAGAATGTCCTTACCCACTGTAATGTCATTTCCTCAGCTTTGGGAAGCCAAATCTCTAATTCTGTTACACCCTATACTGAGTATTTTGAAAAGCAATTTTTCCCCCTTGTAAATAGACTAATTCGAGATTTGGGTTTCAATCACTGTTTAAATAGAGAAAAATTTACCTTATACGTATTTTCAGATTGGACAAGGATTTGAGTTCTGAATCTGGATTTGATGCTAAATTTGCACTTTTCTGAATAATGGGAGCCCAGGAATTGGGGGTAATGGGGACTGATCTTCAATATACTGGCAGAGCATCAGACAGTAGTTAACACGTATTTTCCATGCATTTGTAATGGAAGTTAGAACAGGTTAACAAGTATTTTTCTTCCAAACTGTATGATGTGGGAAGAGGAAATTAAAAAATCTATGGGTATTTTTTTTTCTTTTTAAAAGTGGAATAATGAAAGTTGAGTTTCTAAGCCACTTAATATGAATGGTGAATTACTTTTGAAAATAGAATACTAGACCAAGAAGAATAAAAAATAAGAAAATAATATAAATAGTAATATAATAATAAGTAAAAGGATGTTTGCTGACTAACTGGCCAGAGTGGACCATTGATGGTAGTCAATATGGCCAAGGCTGAGGTATTGCTTCAGGGAGTCCTTGTATCTCTTGCAGCAGCCAGTGGCAAGTTCAACATAGAGCACGATCTTAGGGAGACGNGTTCTTTAAGGCTGCCTACCTCGTGGTGATGAACTGAACTGAGAGCAGCAATGTCGATCCACAGAATCAAGCATGGTTCTGATGTTCCAACATGCGAGTGTTAATTTGAACACACTTTTGGAGGCAGGTGTATGCCTTTGATTCTTTGTCTTTGACTGCATCAGAAGATGCCTGTTGGCCGTGGCTCACCAGCTGGGTGAAGGGTGGAGATGAACTTTGGTTAGGCCACCTTTTCTAGGCCCCTCTCCGTGTGGAGCAAGCAGTGCTCTCCTTAAAAAGCTGCTTGGTCATTCAGGATGCTGCTGAACAAGACTGTCATCTCTGGGGTCAGTCTTGAGCGATCAATGTCCTGAATTGCCTGCATGCAGGGTTGGGTCTGCAGTTTCCAGTGCATCTTCTCACCTGCCATTTTGTCCCTCACCTGTTGCTACAGGGCTTTGCAAATGTGGGTGAATCCTTCGAGCCTGCACAGTGGATTTTATAGGTGGGGCACAGCGTGGGTGGAACTGGCCCCACCCTTTAGTCCTAAGGTTCATCTGCCAGGGCCTAGCAAGCTTAGACGGTGGCAGCGAAGTCCTCAGGATGTAGGTTTCGTTAGCGTATCCTTCTCTTAGATGGATGGCCTTACAGGGCTAAATGAGCTCCATCTGCCCAGGTCTGGAGTTAGACTTGTCCTTCTCCTAGGATGGTTGCCAGGAGGCTGGTGAGACCATCCTGACCACTGATGCACTTTGTTTGAACCTTCAGTTGAGACCTGACTAGCTTGGGAGACCCTACCGGAGACATATACCACTGCCAGTATAGCTCGCAACCTCGTAAGAGCACAGAAGCTTCTTCCCTGTCACAAGAGGGTGTGCATGGAGACGATGTCTATGTACTTGCTGCAAAAATGATATAATCTAGTATTTCATGATAATGTTAATTACATGGACTGTGTTGTTTACCTGGAGGTCTTTCTGTGAAAACAGAGCCATGCAGAACTGAAAAAAAACCAGTACCCAGAGTCTCTGCACTTAAAATGCTGCTTCACTTCTGTTATATTAAGAAGTACAAAGACACTCATCTGTTTAAATGGAACTACTAGGTGCTGTTTGTAGGAGATCACATATGAGTGAAAATAATTTGGATCAGTTTTAGACTAATTTTAAAATTTAGTCTTTTTTTCACTAAACATAAATTCTAGTTGACTAAAATGTACTGTTTTGCACATCCGGCTATGAATGAACATTCTGAAGAATAATTGATTGATGATGCATTTGTAGCTTTGGCATATCATTACACACAATCATTCAGTTCCTCCTGACACAATACTGCCAATTTTATATATATAAATAGCTTGCTCTCTTCTCCTGAGATCATTGTTCTAATGACACTGAGCATTTTGATTTGTTTCTGTTACAAGTGGCTCCTTTTCACTCTATGGCTATCTGTTGCCAATAGTTCAGTAATGGAGTATGACCTCTGGTTCATTTAGAGCCATCTTTCCACAATGTCTCAGTGGTCATGGTGAGATGAAAATGAAACAGACACTGATTTAGCCTGGAACTTATTAACGAACATAATTGCCTGTGTGTTCTTCTGGAATCTTTAACTTATAAATTCAACTGTGTTACATGCTGGTCAAGCTACCAAAGCCTGAAGGGCAGGCAGCTCCTTTAAGATGCAAAGTTCAAGAAGCTTATTTTTGCTTTCTAAAGGAGAAAAATCTAAAGTCCCGCTTCTCTAGATTAGTGAAAGGCCTTTTTCTATCAGTTTATATTGCTTTAGAGTTCATTCCTAACAAGGCTTTGTCCTTGCAATGTGTAGCTACCAGCTGTCAGAAACCATTGCTGTAGCTTGTGAATTTAATCAATTCAGTGTGTCTGCTGAAAGTAATAAAACATTTTTGAAATTCTGTTTTAAGAAAGTTAATGCACTAGCTGCTTCCCACGTGACTGCAGACAGCTAAACTCTAAGAGATGGAGTTTCTATTGTAAAGCTTTAAAAAAAAATTACACTGATATCCTCTTGGTTACACTTTAACTTATGGATTAATAGACCTTTACATTTGAAGCCAGCTCATCACCTTGCATTAAATGAAACAAGGCTATTTTGGACAGTTTTTAACAAAGGGTCAAGATAATCTTAAAGGTGAATAAATTCAGAAAATTTAAAAACTTATGTGCATGCACAGCCCAAGGCCGCCATCTCTCGGCTTTCCTGTTCTACCATCCTGTTCATCTCTTGGGCTGCAAAGTTTCTGCACCAGTGCCCTGTAGCAGTTCTGGACAATGTCTGCTCTTTTTTCAAGTCTGTGTGTGCTGTAACCTGAACCCTGAGTGAGTTTCTCAGCCGGCAGAGCACTGCACTATTTTGTTATTGCATCATTATTGCTTTTCTGTTGTTTCTCTGTTTTCTAGATCCACTGTACAGCTCACATCATGACGTATATTGGCAAATGTAATTACCTGAAGAGAGATCACATCATCTGTTTGTGAGTTGGTAAGCAGGAATGGTTTTACTCAACAGAATTAATCAGTGCAGGCTGGAAGAAGAAATCTGGTAAACTTTAAGGCAAGAAGAAATTTTTAATTACTTTAAGCTAGTGCCAAAGTCAGAATATCTCCAAAAGGAATGACTGTTAACCACCACATGATTCTGAAAACCAGCAATGAAACAAATGGCTAAATTCTCGCAGCATGTACTCTCCAAAGAGCAGTAACTTAACAAAAAAGCCTGCAGGAAGTGTGGATGGTAGTTCTCCGGCAATTGGTTGAAAAGAACTCTGCACTTCAAGGATTTATTTAGGGAGATGTGAAAATAAATTATTGAGGTAGTGTCCAGCAAGGTGTATTGACCTTCACACATTGCAAAAAGCAACAGTATCAGTGGAAAGAGAAGAAATAGAGGCTAAAATACAAAAGGAATGCAAATATGGGCAACGGAAAGCCATCCTCTACGAAGTGTGAGTGACAATCAATAAACCTCTTGACTAGGCAAGGGAGGGAAAATAACTCCACATTGTGCGTTGTCAGGTGGTACAGGACCTAAGGCACTTTCAGAAAGTGAGAACAGGGCAGTGTCATGGAGATTTGCTAATAATGAGACAGGGAATTTAGAACCTCTGTGAGATGAATTTCTGACAGAGCACAGAAAGTGAGAAACATGGGAGATGGAACTCAGAGATCAGATTCCACCTGCCTTCATCTCTGACTGCCTGGAGTGCAGGGTCAGAATAGGGGGCAGAACACCTTAGTCTGGTTTCAAACCTCTTAGACAAGCCCTTAAGAGCAGTACCCAGTATGGGAAAGGAAACCCTGCAGAGTGGGTGTGACAGGAGTGCTACAGCACTGCACTCACCACAGACAGGTTTCTCACTTTTTGAGGGGTTTTCATTCTCCTGCCTCCCCTCAATTTTTTCAAAAATGATGGGAAAGAGGTCAGATAACATGACTTCATGTAACAAATTGCTGCAGACTTGTGGCTCTGCTCATCTGGTCCACCCCCTGCTAAAGCAGGGTCACCAAGAGTGGGTGGCACAGGATCATGTCCAGGTGTGGTTTAGGATCTTCGGACAAGGAGACTCTACTGCTTTGTAGGTCTTAGGCTACCTCTGCCTCAGAGGTACAAACCCTGAAATCTTTTTGTATACTGAAGCTGTCAGTGCTTAGAAAATTAAAGGAATAATAATGGGAAAAAAACCTTCTTGACTTCTCATGAATCTCACAGGTATGTGCAATTCAGGTTTCTCAAAAGTTTTAGTTTTTAGCTCCTGTCAAGTTTGAGATTTACCTTGTGTTCCTTTGGCATGATGGGACACTCAGAACAGCTATAGGGTATATTTATCTCCAAGACAAACCTCTTACATAGTTTTTCCAAGAAACTGAATTGCAAAAGATTGTAAGGAATTTTGTATTTCTTGCTTCCCACCCCCCTCCTCTTTTCACTGTCTTTGTTTTATCTAACATGATATATAAAATAAAATAAAGATTCTTCATACATAATGAAAGTACAGGACTAGATAAGGACCTCCTTAGGCAGGAGGACCTCCTTAATCAGACAATGAGAGAATAATGCATTTTGGCCTGTTCTTTAATGCAGAGAGAGTCAGATATGAAATAAGCAAAATGAAAATGGTTTCAAATAGAATCTTACTATTTTCCTTTCTTTGTGTTCCAAATTTTCCTTATAGAAAAGAGCTGAAAGCCCTTCCAAGGACTACTGCACTAACTCAAAACAGGATCAACCTTTTGCTACCTAAAGCTGGAGAGAAATTTGCAGATTGGACTAGTCTTGGGTACGTTGAAATGCGTACTGAAAATATAGTGTTGTCCATAGTCTCAAGAGTTTATTGAGGCTGCAATTCTCTGGAGTTCTCACCTTGAAGCCTTGCACTAAAATACTTAGAAAATAACATTTAAAAGGGTAAACAGGAAAATTGATTTATTTTTTTTCAGCACAAAAATACTGAGTTCAAGGTAAGTCTTGCTATAACACCCTCTGAGTGTACTGCCTGTAACTCAGCCCATTGTCTTATCTTTCATCCTCATCTCTGATGTACATGATATACAGGCTTGACAAATAGGAGAGCTGTAGGTTTGTGGCTCATTTAGCTCCAAGGTACTTTATACTATGCATGGCTTTATATCCATCTACATATTTGGCTTACTTAAACATGCATACAGACCTGAAAATGTACTAAGTTTTTAAGATACTTAGTTTATTTTTAAGTTGTGATCACTCAATGTGAAACTCCTCTGTTACCAATAGCTGGAACAATTCCAACTGAATTCTTTATGAGCTTTGCTTGACCTACTGTGTAATGCGTCAGCTTTTCCCTGCTCTCAAGTAGAATTGGCAACATAACCACAGAATCCCAGAATGGTTTGGTTTGTTTTAAGGCTCATCTCATTCCACCCCCTGCCATGGGCAGGGACACCTTCCACCAGCCCAGGTTGCTCCAGCTTGGCCTTGGACACTTCCAGGGATGGGGCAACCAGTTTCTCTGGGCAACCTGTACCATGGTCTCCCCACACTCACAGGGGAAAATATTTTACCACAGAATCTTTCACATTGGTTTTTGAGTTGGGCTGTTTGTGTGTCTGTTTGTACCTCTCACCTAGCAAGTGCTTAATTAAAGCAGCTTTAATTTTGTTTCTTTCAAAGGTATCTCACTAGATAAAATAGTCAGTTCTGAAGACTGAGGAATAAATTAGGATCCTACTCAGACACTAAGGCAGCTAATTAAACCAAGCTAAACATCACTTAATTAGACTCATATCTGGAATGAAGGTAAGAGAGAGAGTGATATAAGTGAATTCATTCAGTTCAGACTGTGATATAGTTACTGTAAGTTTGAGAATTCTATAAGGTCATGGTTTCAAGTCCCTGGGAACATTGTCCTCTTTGAAGAGGCCTTGATGTAGGGAGCCTAAAAATCAAGTATCCTGGGATAGTGGGTAGTTTTGGAAGACAGTGGCAGTTATTCTCCATCCTAATCTTTAGGCTCTGCAGAATCTTTCTCCTGGTTGTCTGATCCATTGTTTGCAGGAGTCATTAGTACCAAACAGTTTCTTATGTAGCTAAATGAACAGCTCCAAATGATTTATGGGAAGATTTCATTGCAAGTGTTGGCAAAGAGTCAAACTTCACAAAAGAACTGAGAACCAAACAATTTCTGTTTAGACTTAAGAATAAATGACCAGACTTTGAGGGGGGCACAGTGCCAGCTTTCCTCCATGCCAGCTTCTCTTCATTCTTCTCTGACAGAACTACTGGTTCCAGAGAGCTTTCATATATTTTGGATAGGTTCATAAATGGCAATGTACATTGAAAAAAACCTTATTCTATGAAAAATGAGGGCAAAACCACAGTGGAGGTTATTACAGAAGGAAGAAGAAAGCAAAAAGCAGACAGTAATCTTGAAGCAATATCCAACGAGATAAAGAAGTCTTTAAGCATTGTAAATTTGCAGATTTTTATCTCTTAATTCTATCCAAGTGCCCAGTCAATGCTAACATTTATCAAACATACTCCCCAGAAACTGTTTGTTAAACTTTTCTATCTCATCTGCTTTCAATTCCACAGAGTGAGGAGCTGAATGCAAAGCATTTCAATCTATTTATGGTCATTAAACATCAAGAATTTTGAAAGCAGTACTGAAATGCCCAGTATATTAAATGCTCTTGAGGAATTGTTATGATTCATTATTTTATCAGGTTTGAATAGCTGAGCATGTCGTTATCTCCTGCAATTGCACCTGTTGGAATTGTGTTTGTAAGTGGTTTATGAGAAGTGATGTGGAATTGTGAGGAGCAATAAATGTTGTTTACTTTTTATTTAAATTTCATACTAAACCACCAAAGACAGCAAAATCTTTTTAACTTGCAGTAATATTTGTTTAATTTAACTCCAAACAGGCTTTTTTTCCTGTGGAAACAATTCCTCTAGCACGGGGGTTTGCTAGGTTCCATTCTTCTGCAAAGTACACTGAGAAAAATCTATCTGCTTCCAGAGACATTGCCCTCCTCAAAGAAGAGTTTGGAGGAACAAGATAGCCACAGAATTAAAGAGAAAATTAATTTTGGCAGTCCTCTGTGATGTCTCTGTTTCCTTCCTCTCTTGCTGTGTGTCTGTCTAATCTTTCTGTCTAGGAAATCCTCCTGCCTAGTTAGGAGCTACAGCTTGATGATGAAGCTGTCAGCAGAGTAAGTTTAACTTGTTTTTAATTTCTCTTTTAGGATCTGGCAGCCCCATCTGAGTGCAAAGGAGATTTGGAAAGTTCTGGCAGTTATCATCCTTTAGCATGTCTCTGGTGCAAACAACAGCAGGTCCAGCAGTCTTTTGTAAACTAGTGGTGGAACAGGATATTGGAAAATATATCTTATAGGAAGATCCCTGATCAGGAGATACAAAGGCTTCCTGGAAATTGCATAAATTGAGATGGTTTCAGGCTGGTAACATTGTCATTCTTCTCACCATGCACTGAGGCTGGTGACCTCTGCTCTTCTGCTTGGCTGTTATTGCTTCCTTTCATAGATTTTTTTTTTTTGAGAGATTGCTTTTTCTCATTTAGCGCTCCCTCTCTGGCTGCCTGACAATATAGGGCTGATCAAGCCATCCAAGAAGACCAGGCAAGATAAATTAGATGCTTAATTTGCACATCAGGAACTTCAGACAGACTAATTTTAAAAGGACATTTTAATAAAGTAGAATAGCTGTGCACATATTAGTAATTGCCAGTTCCACAAAATTATTAATGATAGATGAGCTCTGGGCTTTGAATCTTTGCTTCCATTAGTGTTTGAAGGGTATGCCATGAAATATAAACAACAAAATCCATTAGAAAATTTATCACATAGTTTTCAATATTGAAACATTTGTGACTCATAGTATATTTCTCTATCACGACCCATACTCCCAACTGTTCTATATAAAACCAAATATAAACACCTATAATACAGACTGTCACATCGTGAATACTCCTCCCAAAATAAAAGTTGACTCTAGCAAATCTGAAAACAGAATACTGTTACTGCCCAACATTGTTCAGCTTCCTTTAAGGGTTCACACTTTTCCCAACACGGCCTGAACACAGCTGTGTCCAGGGAAGGGTCTTTGGTGTTAGTTTGTCTTCTTGCATCTGATCTCCATGGTGCACCAAAGCCCTTCCATCCTTGCTAGGCAGATTTTGTCCTTCCACACCTAAACTTTATCTTGGAAGCAAGCAGAAAGCTAGGCAGAACATCAAATACCTGTGTATTACACAGAAGTTTTCATGGTCTCCTTTATTTTGGTTTGATCTATCCCACACATAAATACCTAAGGATCAAACTGTTTTCTCCAGACCTGCCTCCAGAACCTGGTCCTCACCTGCACTCCCAAGTTTTTCAGACCATTGCCAAGCACAGAATTGGACATGTGTGAACTTGTGTGTGTGTAAACAAAATTTAGAGTTGGTGTAGCTTTTGCAATAACGTTTAGAAAAAGTATTCTTGTACACTTTTTTACCAGATAGATTTTCAGATTTTTTTTCTAGATTTTTCTCAGTTTGCACATTTCACTGAACATGAAGACAAACTTTCTGTATACAGTTCTTATCATTGTGAATTTTGGTATCAGTGGAGATGACAGATTGCCAAGTTTTTGCTTGCTTTGTGTTTAACATTTTTGTACACCTTTGACATATATAAATCCTGTTATGAATACAAAATTATATGTATACTTAGTGATGTTACTGATTTTAGACTTCTCAAAACTTCATTGAGAGCCCTATTAATCAGATTCTTACATGACATTTCTTGAAATGATGAAGAACTGCAATTTTGGCCAACTCTAAGGTTGTGAACATACTTTTCTCTGTTTCACAAACACTTTTTATTCTTTGCATCTCATTTACACATTGCTGAGAGACGTAAATGGCAAAGGGCAAAATGCTAGCTGGGAGTCATTCTCCAGAGCATTTGGAAGTTGTGTCAGCTTAGATGAATATAGATACATGTGTGAATGTTAAGAAAAATTAAAAAAAATAAAAAAGAGTAACATAAAAGCAAAAACTTCTACATGTTTTAGATAATTATATAATCTTCATTTCAAAACAAATACTTCTCTGTAGTGATTCTATTTTTTAGTGTCAGTCAAATGCTTCTAAATTTGCAGGGGTTTGTGAGGATAGACAAGAACTGCAAAGATCTGGATCCAGCCCACTGACCTGGGTGTATCCCAGGTGAAATGTGCCCTGGGACAGCTTATGAATGTGAGGAGACACTGGAGAAGCTGAGGTGAAAGGGAAGGTCATTGCCCGCACAAACCTCCTGTATTCACCATTAAAACTGTCTCCTTTTGAATCTAATTTTGGCCATCTGCTTGGGAGAAGAAAAAATGCTTCTTGTTGTCCCAATTTCCCTTTAGGTGTCCCTCACACTCTGATGGGGAAGCTCAGATATTCACAGTTTTGTTGTTTTTTCCTCTTTGCTTCTCCACATTGTCCTATTTACTCTGCTCAGGTGAGACCCCCCTGCAGACCTGCCTCCAGCCCTGGGATCCCAGCACAGCAAAGACATGGAGCTGTTGGAGAGTCCAGAGGAGGCACCAGGATGGACAGAGGATGGAGCAGCTCTGCCGGGATGAAAGGTTGGGAGAGCTCGGATTGTCCAGCCTGGAGAGGTGTGAGGGCAGAAACCAGCAACAAGGTGCCTAGCTGGGATATCTGCAAAGCCTTGGACAAATACCCAAAGGCAGGAAGCCTTCCAAGGACAATAAGAATTGATCCCTTATCCCATCTGCAGACATCAAACCATCTTCGGACCACCAAAGACTATTTGCATTTGACAAGATTTGTAGTTTCTGAGTATTCCCTGCCCTGTACCCAAAACCTGTTTGACAAGACTTATCCCCCTCCACTGTGTGTCCATGAATAATGGATGAATGTCTCCTGCCTTGTTCTCCCTTAGTTAATATAATGTATTCTCTTGATTAGCTTAGCCCGTCCCTTCTTTAGCATAACCCAACCTTCTAATTACACCAAACCTATATTATACTGAACTTCTTTTGAATAAATTGTCTTTGTCTTCCCCCTGAGACAGAGTCCGTAGTTATTGACCGTAACAGAGAGGAAAAGCTTTGGGGTGACGTCATTGTGGCCTTGCAGTGCCTGAAGGGAACCTGCAAGAAAGATGGATAGATACCATTGACAAGGGCCTGGTGGGACAAGACAATGGGAATGGGTTCCACTGCCAGAGGGCAGGGTTAGATGGGATGTATGGAAGAAATTGTTTCCTGTGAGGGTGGTCAGGCCCTGGCACAGGGTGCCCAGAGAAGCTGTGGCTGCCCCTGGATCCCTGGAAGAGTCCAAGGCCAGGTTGGATGGGGCTTGGAGCAACCTGGGCTGGTGGAAGGTGTCCCTGCCCATGGCAGCGGGTGGAAGAAGACGGGTTTTAAGGTTTTTTCCAATCCAGGCCATTCTATGATTCTATGATTTTAACTGTCTATCAGTGACCCTTGTTTAATATTGATACCCAGAGGCAACATTTATTTCGTTTTTGGACAGAAACAAAACCCAGTTTTACAAGAGACAGCATCTGTTTGTATCTTCTGTAGATGTAAGGAGCGCTGTAGATACTTCAGTACCCTGAGGGCATCTTACATAATGATCACTCTTGGGCTGAAACAATTTAAAAATCCCACTGCACACACTTGATGTTTAGTACAATGAATGAGGGCAAATGCAAAAGAATTGCCACAAATAAGCTAAACACTGGGGAGTACTGGATCTACTATACAATTGTGCATCCATCAGAGGAAAAAATTACATTTATAAAGCTTTGTTCTCTTTACAAATATTTGGGGCAAGTTTGCCTTGAAAGCCACCATTCTAAATTTGCAAATTGCTTGTCTCACTTTGATTTCTGTCATCCCAACTAAAAATTTTAACTAAAAGCTACTTTTAACTTTATAGACTCTAAGAACAACAGAACAACTAGAGTTTTGACTGAAATCTCTTTTCAGGACATTATAGATGAACTGTTAACATAAGGTTTGAAGTCTGTGAGAATTAAACCTTCACTTTTACCTGTTGTTTGTGTGGTTGGTTCCACAGTTCCTCATCTTTGGGTTTTTAACTCTTTCCATTCCACACTTAGTGCTCAGCTCTGCCCACTGCTTTTTGCAAAGTTCTCACTCTTTCAGTCTCTCCTCCTGATAATCTTGTCTTAAGACAGCGAAGAGTTTTACAGTCACATTTTGTTTTCTCCTTTCCTACCCAGGCACTTTTTTGAGAATTGATTTGCAACAGCATTGGGCAGTTCAGGAGGCCTGTGTGGATTCGTTAAAGCCCTTGTGTGGGTTAGATTTCTAACCTCAATTATCTCAGTGTTGTTTAGGCTCCTAATCCACTGAAGAGTTTCCGTGAATCTGACAGAGGTCTGTCTGTCCTACACTTCTGTAACCCATCCATCATTTTCTGTTGCATCACAACAGGGCAGATTCTGCTCACGTGTTGAACAGATCTTACTCCTGGGATATGATATTAAATGTTCACCTGCAGAGTCAGGATGAGAAATCTCCTTTAGGAGCCCACTTAGAAGATCTTTAGTCTTTCCATGAATATAAAGCCTAAAAAAAAGATGTGCAGCTGATTTCAGTGGTAGGCTGTGTCACGAGAGATCACTTGTTTTTTTATTAAAGCAGTGTGTTTAGCACCATTCTACTACTGACTGTTTCAATAGCAATTTTTCATATTCTTTAGAAAGAAACAGACAGCTTACAAAGCATTTTTTTTTTTTTTCTGTGAGCTTACATAGTGGTAAAAGGAAAGCATATTAGTAAGGAGACAGCACATTGCAAATTAAGGTAAACCTTACAGTTTCTCAGTAGATTCTTGGAATTTTAGTACTTTGAATGCATTTGTATCCAGAGTTACACTGAGATTCCTTGACACATTTTATACAGGGTTTTATTGCATCATTTATGTATTTTTACACATAATTCTTCTGAGTGGAATAGATCTTTCCTTGTGACTACACCACTTGAGTTGAAAACATCAACATTCACAGGGAGGATGGTATGAGCCATGATTTCTTTAAAGGAATCTGTATTTACATATGAAGAAATATTGAAGTCATAAAGCAGAATAAAGTGATTATTTATTTAAGTCTGGTTCAATTTTTAAAATTTAATCTGGTCTTCAAAAAAAAAAAAAAGAAGCTCTTTGCAGTATGTCACAGACAACACAATTTTTTTTTTCTCCCTGATCTTCCTGGATAACTGCATTTAAACTGAAAGAGAATAGATTTAGATTGGGTATAAAGAAGAAATTTTCTACAGTGAGGGTGCTGAGGCCCTGACACAGGTTTCCCAGAGAAGCTGTGGCTGCCCCATCCCTGAAAGTCTACTGGACAGGGGAACATCCAGCATATTCTTTACATATCCCAGTACTGAGCAGTAAACTTGAAGAAGCTGCTGATCCTTTACTCCATTTGTTCATTGCTAAACCAGAAAATATGATTTTGCTATAGCTGACTTGCAGCGTAAAGTCCAGCCTTAATTAATTGGGGTTTGATTTTTAAATGAGCACAATGGCTTTAGTGGTTCTCAGGTATCCTCAACACCCAGTTGCTTTCAATAACATTCATGGGAGTGTGTTTGTAATTTTTTAGAGAAGCTAGGGAGAGACTGGCCACTTCTGATACCTTCTTACATCTGGAATACTCTTCCAAAGTTTTAGACCAAAGGTGCAGTTGAAGTGTCATTATATGTCCCTCTTCAGACCAACATAATGTCTCTACTGAGGGCAGTTTTAGGTCCCAGTGAACAACTCCCAAACTGGTCACAATCAGAGGAGTGGCAAACTGAGCCATAGAATCCCAGAATGGATCAGGTTGGAAGGGACCACAGTGGCTCATCTGGTCACACCTCCGTGCTCCACCAGGGCCATCCCAGAGCACATGGCACAGCATTGTGGCCAGAGGCTTCTGGAATATCCCCATGAGGAGACTCCACCCTGTCTCCGGTCTCTGTTCAGTGCTGGGTCACTGCACAGCCAAGAAGTTCTTCCCCATGTGCAGGTGGAACTTCCTGGCCATCAGTTCCTGCCCGTTCCTCTTGTGCCATCACTGGGCCCCTCGAGCAGAGCCTGGTCCCTGCTCTGTCCCCTCTCTGCAGGCACTGCCACACCTGGGCAGGTCCCCTCTCAGTGTCTGCTCTGGAGGCTGAACAGCTCCAGCTCCCTCAGCCTTTGCTGCTCCCAGAGATGCTCCAGTGCCTTCGGCATCTCCGCAGCCTGCGCTGGCCCCGCTGCAGGAGCTCCATGGCCCTGCTGTGCTGAGGAGCCACAGCTGGACACGGCCCTGCAGATGTGCCTGCCAGGGCTGGGCAGAGGGGCAGAATTACCCGTGTATTAATAGGCTGGCATTGTAAGTGTTGCTTCTTACAAAGGCTTATAGAATTTTTGACCAACTCTTAACATAATCTATCATGCTTCACTGTTACTACAAAAGTTACTACAAAACTCTACTTCATAAGCAGGAAGATATCCATTGCACAAATTTTAGAGCCCTTCTCATTACAAGCCATGTCTAAAGCACTTTACAATTAGTAGTCATAAAATCATAGAATCACCTGGGTTGAAAGGGGTTTTAAAGATCATCCAGTCCCACTCCCTGCCATGGGCAGGGAGATCTTCCACTCCCCCTAATTGCTTCAAGCCCCATCCAACCTGGCTTTGGACAACTCCAGGGATGGGGCAGCCACAACTTCTCTGGGCAACATATAGCAGGGTTTCCCCACCCTCACAGGAAGGAATTCTTTCCAGTAATCCATCCAACTCTGCCCTCTCTTGGTGTAAAGCCACTCCCCCTTGTCCTGTCAGTTCAGGTCCTTGTAAACAGTCACTCTCCATGTTTCCTTCAGGCTGCCTTGAGGTACTGGAAGTCCATTAGTTTTTCGCCAGACCTTAAAGCAAAAAAGATTTGGCTTTCTATAGTCAAGTTTTTTGGAGGATGCACAGACCTGATGAGCCAAGAAACTGGTGGTCTTACTCTACTGAGGTTGTTGGCATTGCACCCATGCTAAGCTCTGTCAAGAGTCTTAAGTGCAGGAATATTGCAATGGGATGCAATGAGATACTTTGTGTTTCTGCTATGAAAGATGACATGTTTATTTTTCATCTATGTCCTGGGTTTTGCTGAGGCCAGTCTGTGTGACATAATTGATGATGTGGCCTCTAGAAAGGCAGATCCCATATATTACCTCATGTACTATTGGTGGCTCCTAAGGCAGTGACTGAGGGAAGCAAGAAAAAGTAAGAAGATGGGGCTGACTCACCAATTCACTGATTTGTGGCTCCTGTGCATCCCTTCGAGCCCAGCTTTCAGACCAGTTAAAGCCTGTGCTGTCAGCAAGCTCCAGTGGGTACCAGGAAGGAACAAATTTCAGTTTGTATGACTGCAAAAATTTACTAAAATAACCTAGAGTTAAGGAAAAGAGGTTTGAAATTTTTATTTCAGTGTAAGTCATCAGTGTATTAAAATTTGAATGTGTCCTTTTTTTCATATTATATTCTTTTCTCTAAATCATGAGTATCATTTGTGCATGGCAGTTACGTATCAGTAGTTGTGAGGGCAGAAACCGAGGCTAGGACAAGGTGCCTGGCTGGGATATCTGCAAAGCCTTGGACAAATACCCAAAGGCAGGA
This sequence comes from Grallaria varia, assembly GCA_013396735.1. Taxonomy (NCBI): domain Eukaryota; kingdom Metazoa; phylum Chordata; class Aves; order Passeriformes; family Formicariidae; genus Grallaria; species Grallaria varia. The sequence continues at coordinate 23,489 of VWZG01010775.1, forward strand.
AGCCTTCCAAGGACAATAAGAATTGATCCCTTATCCCATCTGCAGACATCAAACCATCTTCGGACCACCAAAGACTATTTGCATTTGACAAGATTTGTAGTTTCTGAGTATTCCCTGCCCTGTACCCAAAACCTGTTTGACAAGACTTATTATCCCCCTCCACTGTGTGTCCATGAATAATGGATGAATGTCTCCTGCCTTGTTCTCCCTTAGTTAACATAATGTATTCACTGGATTAGCTTAGCCCGTCCCTTCTTTAGCATAACCCAACCTTCTAATTAAGCCAAACTTATATTATGCTGAAATTCTTTTCAGTAAAGGTCCTTGTCTTCCCCCTGAGACAGAGTCCGTAGTTATTGACCGTGACAAATAGTGACTTAACAGAATTTAAGTTATAATAGAGAAATCAAAACAATCTATTTTAATCATTAAATCTGGAGATTACTTAGCACAGACCAAAAAAATATCCTATTCAAGTGACATCCTATGACTGTTTTTTTTAAAAAGTCAGAATTTCTAATTTTATCAAGACCAGATCAAGGTTCAGTGACAAAAAAAGCAGGTGATCTCATCATGTCAGAAACAGCCAAGCATCATTTTGCTGCAATACTGAAATTTGAACAACATTCTATGTGAATATATTATGGATTAATATGCTGTACACAGTGTGTTTGCTGACTTCCTACCTCTAAAGAGAAATGAAATGAGATGCTGTGTCAGATTTGCTTCATGAAAAAATATATGGGTTTTATCAACTGCACAGTTCTTGAATATGTTCTCTCAGCATCCCCATTCAAGATGTTCATTTAATGGAACCACTTGAATCATGAGTGTGGTTTTTCCACAAGTAAGATAATTAAAGAGTTTGAAAACTAGGATTAATAAATCATTATAGCAAGTTTAATTTCAATTAACATTATAAATGTTACTATTTCAGCAAGTAATTGACATCTGATTAGCATGTTGCAGGGTATAGCTGTTTAGATATTAATCAAAGTTCTAAACTTTGCTTACAAAATTACTTAAAGACATGTACATAACTTTCCTTTATTTACGTGGTAACTAAGCATGTCTTTTACATGTGTTTGCTCAAGGTCACAACTTGTAGCATTTGCTGAGATTATTATTTATTAATTATAGTCAAAATTGCCAATATGATTCAAAAGTCCATAGAGCAACACATCTGCCTTTTTGATATATACTGTGTAATATCAACCATTAAGAAGGGTTTCGTAGATCACAGAACTACTTGGTTTTGTATCTAAATCTGAACAAAACAGCAGCTTAGTTTTGAAAAAAATTAATGAAATAAATTTGTTAGTAACTTTACTTTGAAAAATGAATAAAACTAATTTGTAAAAATACAATGATGAGTCTTTCTGATGAAAAAGGTAATAAAAATGAAATGCATGCAAGCATATTTTGTACTCAGATCCAGTCAGTTTGTGCTTGAGCAGACTAAATTAAATACTGTAAATCCTGCCCAAGAAATGTAAATACTAGGAGTTAAATCTGACTGCCGGAAAATTCAAGTTAAAAAAGAAAAGGTACTTTTAAATTTGATCTTTTATATTTGAAATCTTTTTATACTGTTAAAATGACATTTGGTCCTTGACATATATTTGATATAATTGAAATATATTTGAAATATGGAAAAATTTGCTTTAAAGAATGTCACAAAATGTGTCAGTAACAGAAGAGATTGTTGTTTCTTACACTGGTTATGAATCAGAAGGAAAAATTTTGAACTGTAGGGAAATGAGTGATTTATCTGATGTGATGATGAGGAAAAATATCCAATCTCTCTCTTTTGTTAGAGAATGTGCTCTCCTGAGACATCCAGCCCAGTAAACAGGATTAGAAAGCATAACTTGAGAAGGGCACAGAGCCCTTAGTCCACCCTGAAGTGTAAAGGTAAAGATCTTGCTGTGAGCACTCATGAAAAATGGATAGCAGGACTTCCAGTTACCCTCGAGGAACATCTCCAGGCACCTGTGGGGAAGAGTTCACACAGGCCCTTTAAATCTGACTATTTTATATTCTGTTTTTCCATTCCTAGTCTTGACTGGCATGAATGGCTTTACACCAGAGCCGACTGGCCTCCTTTGAGGAAGAAAAGGGGACCGTTCATCTCTCTGCAAGAATTCCACGCAGGAGACTGATTCAAAGTGCTTTGGCAGCCCTTTGAAGCCACTGAGGAGCCCGAGGTCTGCATCCAGCGAAGGCAGATCTTTGGGAAGAACTTTAGAGTGCATTTAGAATTTTGAGAGTCATGTCAGGAGCCTAATAGGGCTTATTATTTTGTGAAATTAGTGATCAGGGTATGACTTTGCTGGGACTGACTGTGAGTTTTCTCAGATGTTGAGGAGTCTGGTCCCACTCAAATCCACCTGTACAGTAGGCTCCCTGCACCCCATGGCCCATGGAAAGAATGAAAGTGTGTTATAAATCAAATATTCAGCCCCCTTAAGAGCCTACTCCAGGCTTATTATCTAAATTGACACCTCAGAGCTGGATGGACGAAGCTCGTGACCCAATGTGCCACATTTGAATGATTCACACTGCAGGGCTTCCCACGTGTCAGCTTTTATAGGTAGCATTTACAGTAAAACAGAAGAACCCAGTAGAACTCCAGTAGTTGAACAAATCTCTCATTGTCATTCTTTTACAAAGAATAAACAGAAAAATCATTTCAAAATTTGAATGATTTGGGAAATAGGGATTAACTAGGCAGTAAGTGAAAGCAAGCTAAGCCTCAAGCAAATTTGTAATTAGGTAAGTTACAAACACTTCAATAATGAGAAGGATTAATAGAAATTCTGAAAGGTCCTGTACTGGAGAGAGCTTGTGGGGACCATTGTAATAAATGAACAGAGACCTATTTGATTTTTTGTCAAAAGCGAGAAGCCCCAAGAGTTTTGTGTTACTTCATTTAGTGCTTGGTGAGGCTGTTTATGTGAGACTTTCCCCTACATTTTAAATCACTTATTGCTGCTTTGGCAGTGTCTGTTAGATTCCATTAGATTCATTAGCTCTTCTAAAGAGCATTGCTCTCTGGAAATAGCTGAAACAGCTGCCTTGTGTAATTTTGTTATTGCTTTAATTTACTCAGAATTCTGCTTTAACACTCCAGCTGTCAAATATAAAGAAGAAAAAACAATCAATATAAAAGCACTTTCTACCTCAGTATTCTTACATGTGTGGCTTGTGGGAAGATGGGTGAGGAAACAAAATGAATGGAAGTCTTTGTTATTTTCCAAGAGGTTTCAGAGAGCTGCTGGAAGCAGATAGGGCATCTTAAAATGTCAGTGCTGCAGCTCTTCTCTGTGGGGTGAATTCTTCTCTGCCAAACTGCTCCTCACACACAGTGAAACATCTGTTAGACTCTCAGCCAAGCTGCATTCTGTCCAGTACCACTGCTTCACTCTTAGATTTTGGCCAAATGGGGGTCAGAAGATCCAGACATCTAGACGTGCAGTGCTCCTTAAACATTGTTTTTCCCCCAGGAACATGGGATGAAGTTTTACTGAGCATGTCGATGTTGCTGAAAATGAGTGAGTCCATTCTGTAAAGCTCCTTTGATTTGTTAACGGAACTCTCTATGTGTTAAAAGTTTATATTCTTGTTGCTTACAGAACACAGAATTGATTACTTTTTATAATCCCAACCAGACCATCCAGTGACCAAATTCAGGAATCTCCTGTTGTTGAATACTGATTAGAACTGCAAAACTACAGCACATGGTGTAACACTGACAATTAATGTGGCAGCAGATCAGGCTCTTATCTCTCACAGAAACAGAGAAATGTCAACCTAAAACTTGCTTTCTTGATACCAATAAGTTACAAATGTAGCTACAGAAGAGTAGTCACATTTATAAAGGAATGGATTCAATTTTCTTCTTTTCAAAGGGCAGGGGGTGGGAGCAGAGAGGAAACAGAGAACTCAATCTTACTCTTTGTTTCTGTTCTGGTCTCTCTCAGTGAAACAATACAATCTTCCTAATGGGGAGTTTAAGATGAATTCTACTCTAGCATTGTCAAACTGACAGAGTCAGTTTAGGTGGGATATTGGGAAGAAACTCTTCCCTGTGAGGCTGGGCAGGCCCTGGCACAGGGTGCCCAGAGAAGCTGTGGCTGCCCCTGGATCCCTGGAAGTGTCCAAGGCCAGGTTGGGCAGGGCTTGGATCAGCCTGGGCTGGTAGAAGGTGTCCTTTCCCGTGGTCCCTTCCCATCCAAACCATGCCATGATTCTGTGAGTGCTGTTCTGGCTTCTGCCCGAAATCCAGCCCAGTCCAGCAGGAGTCCCCGGGGAAATCGTCACACCTCGATCTCAAAGGCTCAGCGTGTACCCGGTGTTCATTTTAACTTCAGGCCGCAACAGATTTCACCCACATGAACCCTTGTGAAGCCTTTGGTTCTTGGGGACCTTGAATTCATGTCTGGAGAAAAATGACACATTTTTCTCTACAGGATTTATTTTAATTTTTTGAGAAAATAGGCACTTTAGCAAAAAGAGTTTTACAGAAATAAAAATGCAACTTCACAAAAGCATTACAACAGATTACCAGGACTAATAGGCACTGCTATAGTAAGGAACCTTTGGTACACCCAGCAAACACAAACTCCAGGCAACTTAAGTGAGGTACAGAAAATAAGTGTTTTGGTTATGCACAAGAGCAAGAAAAGACTAAGGGAAGAGCAATTAAGAGAAGAGGGAATAAAGAGAGGAAATGAAGCAAAGAAAACCAGTTATCACTTAGAAGGTCACATGTCGATGACTTTGAGAACCGCAGCCCAGGGCCTCACAGAGCCTCGTGGGCAACTCTTTATAGACTCTGGCTACTGTGGGCCACGCCCCCTGGGTGGGACTTTTGCATCACTGACCACTCCCTGTCCCCTTAGCCAGAGTGACAGGTGCCACAGCCAATCAGAGCTCCGGGGGTGGGGTGTGGGCAGGCCACCAGGCGGGCCATGCGCAGGCCCAGCCCTTCCCCACACACGGCACAGGGTCTGACCCACAACAACGGGTGAGAGACAGAAGTTAATCCAGGGAATTACATCAGCCAATTAGGGCAGTCTGTGTGTAGCTTCTGGAGAGAAGAAAACATGTCCGTTCTTTTTATAAGCTTACAAGATTATGTAATGTAACATTGGATTTTGGGAAATTATCAGGCAGATGTTTCCCTTCCAATGGTATCTGAGAGAGAGACTTCCTAAAATTAACAGAGATTATCCTCTTTTAATAAATGTTTCTTCTTCACAACTGGAGTATGGAATAAAATCATAAGGATGATTTATTATTTTTTTCAGTATGAACTGAATATATGGCAGAATGTGATAAAATATTTTGTATTTTAATTTTTTCCAAAGAATTTAAATTATTTTGAGTTGAATATTCTTAAAGACTGGTTTAGTAACATTTAATAAAATTTATGTTGTTTAATCACAGTCTATGCACTTTCTTGCCTGATATTTTAAAATAAAAACTCCCGCCCCACTTTCCCCCCCCTTCTCAAAAAAACTTACTTCCACACAAATAGTTTGCTTAAGATCTTTTTCCTGAGAAGCCATAGTATCTGGGAACACTGCTTAGGTAGGTAACATGAATGGGAAAATACCTTTATAAACTTCAGTTATTGATAACAAATACTGAGGTTATGTTAATGTAAAACCCTAAAGCAAAGTACTAAAATCAAAGCCAGAGCTCAGCATGAAAACTAATGCTAATAAACTAAGGCTGGGATTTACACTGTGGTTAGAGGATGGTAGGTCCAAGGGCAGGCTATTCTACAGTGAGGAAGAAGGAAAATATCATTAATTTTTTTAATCCTCTTGAATTTTTTACAAAGATGGATTGGACGAAGTGCCTGGTGGTTTTGATGTTGGCCATAGCAAACTTTCCAAGACCTTTGCAAACATGGAAGTTCCCTTGCCCTTTTTCCAATGGGCAGATTAGCAGAACCTTCTGGAACAAAACTGCCAATTTAAGGACAACCCACCAGATGTTGTGCTTTAAGTTGTAAGGAGATAGTGAAGTTCTGGAACGCTAGTCCAGAAAAGATACTGTCAGTCCAGAAAAGATATTGTCAGCTTTGCTCTCAAAGACCATTATCTCCATGACTGGAGTTTTAACCTTACCATTCTATACTTTTCCTTCAAAATTAATTAATGGATTTTTTTTTGATGTGTGTAATGTGATTTCAGATCCCGAGGCCAGTGATGTAAGAACATTACTGTTGTGCCATCTTATAGGTAAATACCTCTTTTTTTCAAAATAGATTGCCTTTCAAAGCTGTTTCTGATATTAGTTATGCAGAATGCAGAGACAGACCTTTTTCTTCTCATTGTTAATAAGTCTTCAAATGTTAAACTTTATATTTTTGCTCTCAAAGGCAAGTATTTGTTTATGTCTTCCTCAACAGCTGTCATGTTGGTGTCACTCTTTCCTTATTTTTCCTTTAATTACCTTTCAACATATAGTCTTGAAGATTAAAGGCCAAACACCTTCTTTCAAAGGTCGTGCTTAACTGACGGTTATGTTCATTGCAATTTTCTGAAAGTCAACTCACTTGTCTTCTTAGATGAATGTGTTGTCATAACATAAGTATGCAACACATCAAAAACTAGTGTATTTTGTACTTTTCTGCTGTGCAAGTTTCCAGCATGTTATCTACTAACGCTAAAACATAGAAGACCTACTTACTACCCAATACATTCAGAACTAAGGTTAAAGTATTTTAGTTTGAACAATAATTAGTATGAACTTTAATCTAGTCCTTGTGTGGATATAAGTGTATTTTTTTCCTTGTTGGTTTGTTTCTAAACACACTAAAGGTGCCCAGCCTTTGGCTCAAGGCAAAGTCTACCTTGGGATTCTTTGTTTTGTTAGGGATATAATAACTTTTTCCCTACGTGATTTACTCCTCTGCTGCCTGCTAAGAACTAAACAAACAGGCAATGATGCAAAAGCAAAACGTGCCACTGAGAATTAACTGCATAAGCTAGAGCATGGTCCAGTCTTTGCTCTTAGAACAAATGATTAGGAAATCAAGTGGTAAACTAAATACTGATTTAACTGGTTTCCTCAGAATTGCTGTTGCTGATAATCTCAATATTTTTTTAAGCATTAGTTAATCAATTAGTTAATATTGTTTGCAATAAACTCATCTCAGATTGTCAAAGGACAAATTGAGTATAGAAAGTTATTTAATACTGTGACAGTTCACTTCTCTGCATTAATTGGGGAATTTTCTTTTCTGCTAAACTTGCATATTTCCTCTGAAGAATTCTGGATATTGTACATAAAAGGAGGAGCAGGAACCTACTGTTCATATTAAGCATTCTCAACATGAAATGGAAATGGTCTTCTATCAGCAAAGATGGAGACAAGTTTTGGAGAAAAAAACTCACGAATGACTTTCTATTATAAATAAAGCTGTGTGGAGGAAAATTTAGCAGAGGACTGAATTACTTAAAATAGTGATATTTTGGAGAAAAATACTGAGTCTGAAGATTGAAACCCAATCTGAACTACTTAATAATTTGCATAACTGATGTGGTGTATGGGAGAGGATACAGAGGTAAACGTGGAGTAAAAGTTTGTAGATCTTTATCTTTTTATTGACATTTTTGAAACAAATCAGTGTTTAAATATTTGAATATGCATTTGATGTCATATATTCTGAGTATATAAGATGCTCAAGTAGCACATTCACACTTTTATTATGTCTCAGAATGAATTTGTGGTTCATTAAATGGTAAGAGTTTGGCATAGAAAGCATGGGACTCATAAAATGTGTCAGAGGTGCAGATGATGAAAATAAAAAGCAATCTGATATTGGCAGTTAAAGTCTTACTCTGTGTAACTGAAAGAGAGGTAAAAGTAGATACCAGAAACATTTTGAACTCTACATGAAAAATTGTTATTGTACCTGATTCGTTATTCATCAAAGACTGAATCTGACAAAAACCCTGTCTGGTCCCCAATAGTTATTGCATAATCTCTCTACTACACCCCTGTATTTATTTATTTATTTGATTTATACTCTAGGTCTTACTTTTAGTTTCTGATATCCTTTTCTTCAGAGACTTGTGATGATTCTTCAGGATGTTACAGGATACTCACACGGTGTCTGTAAAACACTCCTCAAATTTTTGGAAAAACTTGATAAAATAAGGCCAAGCTCCTGACTGCAATGGAGAGCAGTTAAACTGTAGAGCCACTATTATTTTCACAGAAATATGTCTGGATATAGAACTTTATTTCCAGATCATGGTACTTTCTGTCTCATGCATGTTGGCACTCAGGGCTGTGAGGAGGGATTGTTCATTCCCTTCACAACAGGTCAAGACACAGATGGGAAGTACAATGAGGGACTCCCAGCTCATAAAATTTTCTTCCACAAAGACCTGACAGTTGATGATTTATCGAATTTTAGATCAGGCACTTGCACATTACTGTGTGACAAAGTCTCTTGTAAGCCATGCGTCAGATTGCTGTTTCGTCAGGGATATTCTGCAGTTTCATGTGTTTCTTCTTGTATCTGATTTATTTCTTCTATGTTATATTTCAATATTTTTTTCTGTAATAGCATCAGATGGAAAAATATGGAAAGAAGAGATTTCCTATTAGCTAAAGCACAATTACCTGTGACAGTCTGGAGTCAAAATATCTAAAATGATTGTGGTTCTATCAGGATTATGGAAATGTGTGTGACCAGGGGCACAATGGCTAATTATTCTAATTTATTAGTGGTCTACACTGACTCAAACAATCTTCCTGCCACTGTAGCATCAGCAAAGAATTCAAGCTTCTTTACTTGGATCTAATTTTTCTAAACCTGTAATTTGAGTTTAGGATATTTGGGTTAACCTGTAAGAACAATCAAAGGAACTCATGAGGATAGAAATTTGAAATTCCAGGAGCTTGTGGTTACATTGATGAATATAGAACTTAGGGATCTTCTCCAGTCTTAGGACATTTTAAGCTTCCAGTAGCTTTAATTAATTACTTTAAATTAACTAACCAATTTTTTCACGCATATTTGGATATCTGTTAAAAATAATACATTATTTTCATGTATTTTTAAATTACATACAAGTCAAGTAGAAGATAATAATTACTAATTGTGCTGGTTTAATGGTAAACCAGCAGGAGAAATGAACCCAACTCAAAAGAGGCTAGAAATCAGAGCTACAATTTAATAAAAAATTTACAATAAATACAATGATACAGAGGAGAAGCTGTTTTAAAACCCACAAAACTCAATTGTACAACCCAGCACCTTGCAGCACAAACAGAATGGTGCTCATCAGCCCCTGTGCTGAGCACCACATGGTCCCTCTGAGTCCAAAGCAAAAATAAGAAAAGGAAAAACCTGTTTTCCTTCCAAAAAGTTGGTGGTCACAGTCTGGTCGAGAGTGGCAGTTGCAGTCCTGTTGA
>VWZG01010776.1:0-18841 GCA_013396735.1 Grallaria varia
AAGAAAGAAAGAAAGAAAAAGAGTTGTTTAGTTAGTTTGGTTTGTTCTAGGGTTTTTTTCCCATTGATCCTGAGGCTGCAATTAAACATTTGGAATGGCAGTGCTGTTACTTCACCCAACATACAGCAATTTAAACCCAACCCAAACACAGCATCAGCCAGTGATCCGTAGTGTTTTATACCCATGGAAAATTAAGCAGTAGTTGATGCTTAAAATGGTGATGCAATTGGATATTTTAGCAAATTAATTGCTCTACAGATAATTTGCATTTGCATAGTGAAATTAAGGCAACCCTTCAAAGTCAGTAATAACCATTAACTGTGAAGTGAAATAATTGATTTAGAAAACAGGCAGCTGCTGCACTGCAGTAAACATAGTGACATCTCCAAAGCCACTGGAGAACACAAGCAGTAAACTCTCACAGACTAAGGTGGTTTGGGACCTGGTGGGAGTGAAGTGCTGGATTATAAATTAGACTCATAAGCTTGTACTAAATTGCATGTGCTCTTTGTAATGTTAAACAGTGAATTAATCTTTTTTCACAAAAATGGGAAAGTCCTTATTCAAATGTAAGGCAGCTTTTAAATGTGGAAGTGACCTAGCAGCTTAAATGGAAATCTCTTTTGATGAGATTTAAGCTCTTATGTCCCTGTTGGGCCTTAAATTCAACCTGTGGAAACTGGGTCATCTGATTTTGTCATAGTTCTTTCAGGGTCACTGCTCTCTCTGGCCTGATTTTTTTTTGGGTTTGGTTTGTTTCTTTGTTTGGGGTTTTTTAATTATTATTTTCTTAAAATACCAGTGCAGGGACAGTCCAGAAGATCAGTATATTTAGTGCTACAGGCCATCCAAAATGACATCTTTATTGTTTTAAATAGATACTTGTTCTTGTGGAAGACTTACAGTGCTGAAAGAAGATTCGCCTTAGATTAAGGGGGAAAAATGTATTTTTACAAAGATAGACAGGACTGGCAGGTGATTCTGAAATAGTTTTCTTACTAGTTCTTTCTACCTTCTTAGTTCCAATTCCTTCCTAGGATTGTTAATGTATTTTATCCTGTGTAGCCTTCCTGGTTTGCAGCTGAGGAGTTGCCCACACTTAGCTATGACTGAGCATCTGCTACCCTGGGAGAGCTGTAATATCTGAGGACAGCAGCTCCAGAACATTAGAGACAGGAGAAACAAAAGTATTTGATAAGCAGCAAGAGAAAACTCAAATTCAATGAGCATCCAAGTGTCTTACTTCTGCTGAAAAGAGCCTGGGAAGATGCTGTTCAAATTCCCACAGCAAAATTTTTGCTGCAATTAGTGTGGAAGTTCCTAAACTAATAAGTCTACCAGACCATTAGAAATGAGAAATGCATTTGGTATTGCTATGTTAATTGTTTCAAGGAATACATCAGCCAAAGATACTGATCTGTATGTTTGGCCCAAAGAAGGTTGTCTCTATTGTTTTTCTGTTCTCTCTTGAGAGTAATAGGAAGGAATTTTTCCTTTTGAGAGAAATTTCAACATCAGAAATGTTAAAAAAGCAAAGCTACAAGGTGAGACAACAAGATAAAACTAGAAGAACCCTAAAAAAACACCCCAAAATTTCAGACTCTTAGGAAAAAATGAGGGGGCCACAGTATGGAAGATGTTAAGAGGATGTTAAACTTTCTTGTTCTTTTTTTTTTCATTCTCTTACCATTTTAACTAGGAAATCTTTTAAAGTCATTGGTTCAAATCTCCTGGTTTCACAGTTAATNCTTGTTTGATTAACTCTAGTTCTCGTCTCTTCAATTAAACAACTGACCATCATTATAAAAACTGTTGTGTACATAGAGAAAGTTTTGTGATATTCCACTCGGAGATTTGATACAATTATAAGGTACCTTTCAGTCTCTGTGTTTGCATCTGATGAATGAAGATAAGTTATTTATCTCATAATATGTTTTGGCAAATTGAACTACAACCTACAAATGGAAAGTACTGCCTGTTCTAAGTGGTGTTAAGTCACCATAAGCTCCCAAACGTGTCACTAACCCCATAATTTCTTTGCTACTACAAGGTAAGATGAAGAGGTAAGTGCTCAGAAATTCCTCAGGATTCCCACTGAAGTTCTGGACCCTAAATAACCTCCATGGCTCGTTCTTATTCACCCTGTCATCTGACTGTCAACTTTAATTATTCCACTGGTGTTCTGTCTCTTTTTGAAAATAGGAGCACAATTTAAGGTCTTGTGTTTTTAACTGAACAAGTAAACACAATGTCCAACATAATTAACTGTGTTACCAACATGCCTTCCTGTTCAAATACTAAATTAGGATGGGAGAAAGTGAGGAAAACAATTAGTGTGGTCTCGTCAGATCTAGGTAAATAATAGGTTAAAGAAAGGACAAATTTGTAATTAGATGTATTTTTGCTTCACGCACCTTACTGGCTTCATAATTTGCATTTTGCTCTCATTAAAAATAGATGCAGCTGTCAGAGGACAAGCACACACCTTGCACATTCTGTACCTGCCCTGAACACACACTCGTGTGGGATTGCAGTTTTCTCATTGTACATTTAAACTTTCTATGCCAAAATGTGATCTTATATGCTGCAGTCATAAAAACAGAAGGTTCAGTGATCTTGTATTCTCATATGCTATGGTTACAAAACTAGAAGGATAAATGATCTTCATCTAACCGTCTTTCAGGAAAGGGGTATGACATCAGTTGTGACTTCAGGGAACTGGGCAATTAAAACTCAGATTTACATGGTGAGCAAAACACTAAGTTTCCTTATTCACTGTCAAAAGGTAGCATGAACCTCCGGACCAGATAAAATGCATTGCAGGTTAACTTTTTTGGCAGAGATCAGTTCTTACTGGTCTGGTTGAAAGTCCACTGAAGTTCTTTTTGTTGTCACTTTACACTCAGGAGTCTCAGGGATGTATTCAAAGTTTAGGAAGAACAACACTGACAAAATCTGCCACTTAGTATTGCTGGACTGAGGATTCAAGTCTTGTTTCTTTGGCATTTATTCGAAGGTATTTTATTCATCACAAAATTACTAGTGGTAGAAAACTGGATGCTCATATGTAGATTGTCCAACAATCAAGAGATGTGTACACTGGCAGAGGTAATGCTTTTATATTCTGTTTTGCTTCATAAATTCTTGCTGTGCTTATTTCCCCTCTTTCACCACAATCCTTCATTGACTATGCCTTCATTCACCCCCACATTCCCTGTCTGCTGTTTCTATCTCACCGTTTCATAGAGTAAAATCATAATGTGAAAAATGCATGATGATGGAATCATTTAGGCATAAAGTTAATTTCAGCAAGTGCTGGTGCTGTTCTTACTGAGTTCTGGACCAGATTTAGAATTGAAAAACATGAAAAATTAACATTACTTCCAGAATAAAATGGTGGGGTAGAGAAAGACCTAAGAATCTTTCTTTTCTTACTGTGCTGTTTTCTGTCTGGCACAGAATAGAATAGAAGAGAACAGTTGGAGTTTTATGCATTTCAGTAGCAGAAAGAGCTACTCAGACAAACCTGTTCACACTAATTGAGCTGGTAGGAGCACACCTGCTAATGAAGATATTCTCTGTTCAAACAGTGATGCAGGAACATAAGAAAGCACAGAAAAACACTGGGGAAAAAGTCAGCTAATAGGAAAGATTTGTGCCACCCAGATAATTTGTGTCACAGTTCTCAATAACTAAATTGGGGCAACATAATTTCCCTGCCTTTGAAGACAGAGACAAAAGACTGAAAGGTTTCCAGCTGCTACAGTGCCCATAAGGGCTCTGGAATTTGCATCAGCTGTGCCACTCTGACCATGGTTCTTCCCATCTCTCCCACTGCTGGGGCAAACAGGGAGATGAGATTGATTATTGACTTTGGCCATGGCTGGTGTTTTTCATTTCTATCCCATATATGTGCCCAGTGCTTTCGTGCAATCCCAGAAGAATGTTCTATGGGTCAAGTCGTGTTTCTTTCATCATGTGTTTAAACAGCCCTGACACAGTGGGATCTGAAGCTAGATTAAATTTTTAAGTGGGAGTTTAAATTTGCCCTTAGTTGATTGTTGCTTGTTGAGACACTTTTTTTGCCCTTCTGTTACTTTTGTTGGTGGGATGGGTTTTTTTTCCTTTATTCATGTGACACGTTCCCACTGGATCTGAGAACTTAATATCTCTGACATGGCCAGAAACTAGTCTACAAGGTTACTTCAAACTGCTTCAATCAGTTCTCCCTTCTGAATATGGAACGTGGTAAAGGAGCCTCTCTCTCTGGCTTGGAAAAGTTCAGCACTTGAAGAACAAAAGGGGAAGAATTATGAAAAAGGAAAAAAAGGAAAAAAACCCAAACCAACAAACAAAAACCCCAAAAAACTTTGTATGTCTTCGTCTCCAAATGCCCAAGGGATTTCCCATGAGATTAAAATTATTTCTGATGCTAAGCCAAATTGTACAACACGATTACCTAAAACTGTGTTATAATTTCTAAGGTGCCCTGTGCGTGTTATCTCCTGGAGAGACTGGAGGAGAAAAATGGTTAGTAGGTTTTCCTGAAATTCCAGCAGTGACCAAAAAAACCAGGCTTTGCATTGTCCATGAACACTGGATGTGCCAGGGTTTGAACTTTCATTTTAAATGTGTGCAAAGTTAACAAATGGCTTGGAACCAAAGAAAGACAGTGAGCCAGAGCTTCAGCTGGGTCAGATCAGCATTGTCTTAAATTTCTGTTGGCTGGATCTTAGAAATCTAATGCCAGAAAGATAGTTAACCAAAGCAGAGGGCACATTATTTGGTAGAAATGTCTGTTTTTTCTATTGAGAGCAATCTCTGTCAGGCATCTGAAAATCTAGAAGTGTATATAAGAAAATTACAGCCAATCTGCAAATAAGAGGCTTTCCTGAGTTTTTAGAAATGGGCAATAGGAACATGGTGGCACTGGGGAGGGAATGTCACTTTAAGCATTTTTGACTTTTGCAACACAAAATTCAAAATCCTATGTCAAGACTGAAAAGTGCTACAATATGTAGCCATGTTCCATTGCAGGGCACTGCAGACACATCTTGGAAGACTTTCCTTTTTTATTTATTTATTTATTTTTATTTTTATAATATATATTTCTGTGTAATGTTAGTGGCCAGGGAGGGAGACTGGGAAGTGTTTGGATAACAAAGGTCAACACAAACTTTCTTCAATTCATTTTATAAATGTTGATTACTTCATTTTATAAGTGGAGATACAAAGAAGGTTTGAATTCGCTAAACTGGTGGTAGAAAAAATCCTTGCCAGTCTTCCTGCATATCATATTCTCTGAGGAGCTTAAGCTACTGCCTTTGTTATGTTTGAAGGGCAAAAGTATTTGGTGGCTTCTTGCAGTCTCACAAGTTATTCAGTTTGGTTAGTTTGGTTTGTGATGGAAGAGAGTTTTCCTGCAAAAATACCAGGTGATGAATGGGTGTGCCAAATGAGAGCTGATGTCAAAGATGGATGAATTTTGCAGCTGCAGCAAGAGGGAATAAAAAAAATTTAAAAAAGAAAAAAATTGGGGGAAAAAAGACCTTTTACAAGACTCTTTTCAGTCCATTCATTTTTCACTAACTTGTGCAACAAGGTTCGAAGAGCACGGGAACTGAATGATGAGTCAACCCCCCGCATCTCACAGCTCATGTATAAACAATAACAGTCTCTGTTTACAGGGTGTTGGACTTTCCTACCCTGCCTCTCCACCTTCAGTGGAATTCTAAGAAAACAACTAGAATCTTTCCCCTCATCAGCACCTGAAGTACTTTTGGGGAAAAAACCCTAATGGGCCACATTGTACATTTGGGGTTTATCTTACTTCTTGTAGTGCATGCTCACGATTCTGCAATCTGACTGTACAGCAGCAAGTGTTTGCATCCATTAGTCTTACAGTTAATTGTCCAGAGAAAATTTTCAGTCATGAGTTTCATGGATGCTTGTGTTTCAGAAGTCTTAGTTTAACAGCAGAAAGTGGAGAACATAAAATTGATCATTTATGCTTCTTTTTAAAACAACTGTGCATCCCAGTTTTGAAAAGGTCTCTTCATCCACTCTGTGTTAAATGGGTTATATAGCAAGGTACATCACCCTCATTGAGAAATAACATGTAGGCATTTATGTTAAATCTTAAGAATTAGTACACATACACACACACACACGCACACGCACAGACACGTAAATATTCTATCTGTGTAAAGCCTGTATGTTTAAGGAACTAATTAAAAAGAGCCATCAATTGAATGAAATATCCTAAGAAAATCTGAAAATTGAGGTCTGTTGTGGAAATAGGGGTCTGGAGTTTGAAAACACTCTCTGACCTTTTACAGTTACAGGCTCTTGATTTCAGTTAAATTACTTGCCAAAGTACTTGAATGCTTGTTTAGATCCATCACAAACAGACCTGGCCAAGCTCTAAATGTACCAATGTAATCAAAGCATCTCAAATAGACCCAAACATTGTTGTTGTTTCCTTTTTTTTTCTTTAAAGTTTTTGATGTGTTGGGTGTCTTTTCTTAACTGAATGACCACAGTGGGATGTATTTTGAGGTAGATATATCTGCCACTCAACATATTTGTGGAATTTTAATTTATTTTTTTCTTGCTTCTTCCTCCTTCGAGGGCCAGTCTGGATTATGTTTGTGCACCAGAGTCTCACATTCCACATCTCACATCTGCTGAGGGTGGCTCACTGGAAGTAAAGAGTGTAACATTTCCATCCACACTTTCTATGTGACATTCACTGTCTTTCCAGTCAGCTGTTTGGTCCCAGTAACCTGCCTAAGTGTTTTCCTGGGAGAAAAGAGGTGGAGCACAACTCCTGACGTGCTGGGGATGATCTTGAACTTCACTCAAACTTCTATTTTGACTCTAGCTCCGCCTAAATACTTCAGTCCTGCATTGTTGGCAGCCTGACAGACACCTTCAGCTGAAAAATACTGATTCAAAAAAGTAACTTACAGAGGGAGAGGCAGGAACCTCCTTGATTGAAGAGGTTACTCTGAATCACTTGTGGCTTTTGAGAGGGCATTAATGATTGTTTATTCCACTTGTAAACACTGAGAACAAATGGACTTGGCATGCTGTGTTCTGTAAATAGCAAGCCTGTTACATGCGAAATAAGCAGGACCCACCAACTCAGGGAGGAGAGAGTGGTGACCTCGGGATGGTATCAGGAAGATAATGCCTGGAAAGCAGCAGAGACAACAGAACTTACAAAAAAATTATGAAATATCTGCAGTGTATCCCTCCCTTTTTTCAGTCCCTGAACTCACTCTGAAGATGCAAAGAATCTCTCCTTAGCACTGCAATTCAAGACTCGGTGATAGTCAGCTACAGAGAGCACAGTCATGTCTCTTCAGTGTTTAACCATACCAGTGGGCATTTTATTTTATGGACCTGGGAGAGGGAAACTCCTCAGATTAGATACTTCATGAGGTGCTTGTTTGAAGTGTGTGAGTGTATAGAAACACATGAAGGACTTGGAGAGAACATACCCTTTTGTTATTCATGTGAAAGGGAAACAGTTTAGGGAAGATTAAAGAAAAATCCAATTAAAAAAAATTACTTTGCCCAGAGCCTCCTACACTGTTTTAACTTCTTTCAGCAATTCTGGATTCCTCTTCCTCTACTTTGGAAAGGTGAGTTTTCGTCCTCCTTTATCATCTTCACAGTGTAGACAGCTGAAGGAAGGAAAAAGAAGTATGTCTCTGTTCATTTATACTGCCTGGTCAACCTTCTTCAGTTTATCAAGTACAGATGTCATATGATTTTGACCCAAATTCCTACTAGGGCATATAAAGCCCAAAAGCTTAGAAATTAAAATCAACAATAAATTTCCCATTTATTTCTTCGTGAATTTATCTAATGTCCAGGTACCTTTATGATATGTATGAAAAAAATACAACCCCTGCATGATGAGAGCTTTTCCCGTACCACTCATGATTTTAGACACCTCTATCACATCCATTGTCCTCGATCATTTTTTTCAAAGAGTTTTTCAAGACGTCTTATATTGCTGCTTTTATGAAAGTGATTACATTTTGGACAAGCCCTGTCTCTGGATTAATTTTTTTCTTTCTAGTTCTCTCTCTGGTCTGTCTCATCTGCATAGTAAATTATGGCCATTTTAGGGCAGAGTCTGCTTTATATAATTATTTGATGTGGTGTCTTCTTGATATTTGGGCTTTCAGGCTGTTAACATCTCACAAGTGCATGGCAGTGTAGCGCTGATGCCCTGAAACACTAAGGAAGGTGAAGGTGTAGCTGATATCTCTGGTAGTGCTTTGTGATGGATTCTAATTGCACCTGTGCACTAAAAGAAGTGAAATAATTGACAGTGAAAAAGATGGCTAAAGGCTGGAGCTGTAGTTCGTAGGGGGAATCTGTTTTGCCAACCTCCATGACACGTAGGAGTGCTGTATATTTATTAAATAAGTTTGTTTGTCTTTACTAACCTGGACATTGCTCTGCCTAGCTAGTGAGCAGACTTCCCTGTTATTCAGAGATGCACCACGAGTTTCCAGACCATGTGTTTTCGTACTGCTCTGTTTTTGGAGGCAGTTTTGCTGTAGTAGGTTCTGGGCCAGGAGCAAGTCATTACAGCAACGCACTTTGGCTCCTTGCAGGAGGCAAACCACAGATGTGTCTCCAAGTCGCTCCACCTCATTCTCTGGCCATTGGTGACTGAGAAAGTGCTTTCTTCTGGGGAAGGCATGCCAGCTCCAGTTGAAAAATAACACATGATGGAGCATTTAATGTATCCTGCCATCATCACCTCCCGTGATTGGGTTTCCTTGTTTGCAAAGTTGCATGTCTTGCTTTATGTTGAACTGTGTCAGTTGTCAGTTCCACCTCCTCAGCTGCACTTGGCAAACTCGTTTCACAGTGTTAGGAATCCCTCTGTGTCATGCTGAAACCAAAGCGTTGATCTCTTTAATAAGCCAGTGCATTCATGGTTGTTCTGGTTTCTAATGTTAACATATGTCTAATTTCTGTTATTCACAAGCACGTGTGTATCTATAGCAACCTCAGGAGAAAACTATGAATCTGCTATAAAATGCTGAAATCATAACTTCTTTTCTTTGTTTCAGATATCACCTAACCCAGCTCGTCCTGAACCCACTTGGAAAACAAACTTACAAGAAACTTGATTCCAAACTCTTACGTTACAAACACCTTCACGTTCCCTTTTTTGGTCTCCTGGGTCTGCTCTTGGCTTTAGCTGCTTTTTGGTGTCACTCCTGAGCTGCTGCTGATCTGACTCCATTCTAGTCATGCAAGACATCCCAGCATATCCGAGACTGGAATTCACCTTGGAATGACATAAAATTGGAGGCTTTGCTGTGCTCAGTGGCAATTAAGCTGTAAGTATCCATGAGAACTTAAAATTGTAAATATGCAACTAAGGGAAGTGGAAGATGATTTAATTGGTTTTACTGTGAGCAATTTTATCTGGACAATTCTAGTTCACACCTGGTGAGCAGAAGAATGTTAAAACTTTGAAGGGAGTCAGAAATATCTTGTGTCTTCTTTTCATCAATAGGAAACAAAGCAAGTTTCAGATTTCTTGGAATACCAATATGCTTAATGGCATTTAAAACCAGGAAATGGACTTTTTTTCTTAAAAAAACCCCCCAAAATTGAGAATACTAATGTCTTCGGGGAAGACTCTTCAGGAAAGTCACTGTGACATCATGAAACAAGCAGTTTTGCCAACTCCAGCATTTCTTTTGATTAGCTATTTTGCCCAACTCTGCAACTGATCCACACTGTTCTTCCTTCAGCTAGAAGAGAGTATTTCCCCAGCCTGGTATCTCTCATTGCTTTAAATTAAGATCCCAAAAGCACACACTTCTCAGTGAGTGTATTTTAACTCTGCTCTCTGTCAAAACTGTGGAAAGCCACATTCACACAGCTGGGGACTTGTGCCACTTATTAATTGCTGTAATAATTTAGAATGATAAGAGCCTTCTACAACGGTGTGAATATCCCCCACTTTAAGCTTTGAAATTGCAGAAAACCCCTGTATGCCCACCACTTCAAAGGTTTTAACCAACAGCAAAGAAAATAAAGAGGAATAACTGCACCAGCTCAGACCAGCAAGTAACCCTCTGTAACTTGGGACAGACAAGTCCATTTGTAGGTGGCTCTTTTTCTCGAGTGTTGGTTGAGCAAAGCTCCTGCTTATCTTGATGCCAGAAAGTAGGAAATGGATAATTCTGGGAAAGATGAATCAATAACTCTTCATTTCATTGTAATGTTCTCAACCTCTGCTGGTTTCAGGGGGAACTTTGAGTGGAAGGTTTAAACATCTGGTATAGCATGGAAGTAACCACTAATTGTATGAAGTTTTAGAAATGTAGAAAGGGTTTTGCATGTTTTGTTTTTTTTTTTTTTTTTAAATTTTAAGATGATGAGCCCACAGCCATGAGCCCAAGTCTTGAAGTCAAATGCCCTCTTCTGGTCATGAACAGATTTTCTTACTGTTATAAACAAGGCGTTCAGTGAAAGAGTTTGTTCTAAGCAAAACTCAAGCTTAACTGCAATTATTTTATTTTAGTTGTTGACTTGTGAAGTAGGTCAGATTGTTGAGTGGATTAAGCTATTCCTGTTTTTTGATAGATGGATGTTTTCTGACAGATCTTCATTCCGTGTGTCCCAGAGGGGGAAAAAATGCTAGAAAATTAGTAGATTAGGAAAGAAAGCAGAAAATGGTTGTCATTTTTGCATCAGTGTAGCTTAATGTACACAGTAAAATTAGGCCCAAGATATGAAATAGTCAGGCAAAACCCTTGCATGAATGTGTCCTGAAAAGCTCATGAGCATGACAGAAAAAGTGAAAATACAGGACATGCACAAGGACATGATAGAAAATAAATCTGTGATAAGGTCAGGATTTCAACCCAAACTTGATGAGTTTTCATCACCTGTGCCAAATGAGACACATTCAGACTCTAAGGTGCCTGATTTCAGCTGGGCAGGGGGAGGGAGGGTGGAAGCAAGATTATTAATTTGAACCACAGATGCATGAGGAAGGACATTCCCCTCCCTTGGAGCACTTACATGGCTTTGCCTTTGAACGTATGGCCACAACCCACTGCCTCTCTTACTACTCCTGTTCCTTGACCAGTCCTGGCACACAGCTGTCTTAAATGTCCAAAGGGCAAGTCTGTCTCTACAGAGCATCCCATCAAAAGCAGGCAGGAGAACTCTTCCACTTATTTAGCTGATACATGCTCTGCTTAAAAGCATGAGCACTTTTAAGAAATTTAAGAAGCTGTGAAAAGTAAGGAACTTCAGGATGGGCAAAACTTATTATTCATAGCTCATCATGAATGTGATTAATTGAGTTCTACATTTTTCGCTTGTCCACCAACATGATTAGGAGGTGAAGAACAGACTGAAATATTCCAGAGTTATGGTTTTAGAGTCAGAGCAGTTTAAAAGGCCACAGACCTCAAGCAGTGTGGCAGCTCATCAAATACACCTTTCAGCTGCTGTGAGCTGGTGAGGTTACAGCTCAGGTTTCCATGAGAACTCAGAGCCTTGTATAACCTGGGAGATGCTCCAGGTCAGAGGCTGCACAAAGTCTTCCCTGGCAGGGGCTTTGGTGTCCTGCCACATCTGCATAACCAGCCCTCCTATACAGCTGCACCCTCTTGTTCCCCTTCTTTGAGCTGTTTTGGCCTGTTTTGCACAGTGTACCTCTTTGTACATGGATGTCCCCTTTTCTGGATGGGGAAGGGCATAATGATTTCCCAACAGCCTGTCTTGGACTTCAGCAATGCTCTCAGGAGAAAGGCAATGGGAAGAACCCATGCAGCCTCTGCTGACCAAGGAGCAATCAGAGTATGAAAATTTCCTGGACCAGGAGCAGTGGCTGTCTGACAATGCCTGCATTTAAATGTGTATCATTTTTCTCATGGGTTAATTCTGTTCTTTAATTGCGAGTCCTAAACTCAGGAATGTGGTGACTTGGGTTTTTTTCAGGTGGTAAAAGCCAGTCTCCAGAGTAACTGGTGAGATTTTTTCCATGGAAAGCACAGGCATGTAATAGCAGATGCTATTGCATAGGATGTACAGGACAGAGGAGAAAGGAGGACTTTAAAAGCACTGCTTACAAGTTTTGTTTCAGGAGAAGCCCTTTCAGAATGATGCAAAGAAAAGGAGCAAACTCAAGGTGCTGTGAGAAAGAACTGTGAACTGTTCAAGGAATTGTGAACTGTTCAAGGTACTGTGAGCAGGTGTCATGCCTTAGAGGGCATTTCCTTCTCAGGAAAAGAAGTCCCAGTCCCATTTATGCCACAGGACCCTGCAGTCAGGCTTTTACAGCCCTGTGATTGCTCTGAATGAGCAGCGGCTGCCCTGCTGACCCAACTAAAGGTCAACTCTGAAGATCAGTTTGAAGGTCACAGCCTCATCTTGGGCAAAGGAGATATGACTGTCAGATAACAGTCCAGATCCGTGAAAGAAACTTCCCCTGGACCAAACAACATATTGAAAGCACAGATGTGTAATTTAACTAAAAATTATACCCAATCTCCTTGCTTCAGGCTAGTAGTGTGAGCCCTTAGAGCTCCTGCTTTGTGAATTTACTCCGTAATACAGGACAAATTTGTCAAAACATGGCTTTAGGAGGTTTCTCAATATAGTTGTGCAATACTTTCACCAACAGAACAAAGATGAGGTTGGGCAAATTGACACAACATTTGCATTTTTGCTATTCCTGTTCCGTGTTTGTATTATCTTTTTGGGTTCACACGGTGACCTTCTGAGATGAGGATGACTCATGATGGTTTCTGTGGCAAATTTCTGTCTCACGTGTGTACACACTCCTGTTCTTCTTTTTTTAACCTGGAGTCTTAAACTATGAAAATTTTTTCTCTGCTGACTTTTGTGTTCATGTTGAGGTTTTACATTCCTCTTAAGCCTATCTGCAGTCTCCCCACTGATTGTTTTCTGTGTATACCTGGTTTGTCCATTCTAGGGCTTAAGGATTTTTCCTGTCTCCAGACTATTACCATAGAGAAAAACTTAGAGGGCCAGTTTTCCCACAGCCCAAATGAAGGCTGCTGCTGCTCTTTGAGTAGACAGCCCTGACCATAGGAGCTGGATTCCTTACTTAGCAAAGCTTTCTCTGATACATCACTCTCTGAGCCTAAACTGAGTGCAGTAAACATAACCCTCAATCCAACATGAAAAAAGGAGAGATCATTTCGATGACAGCTCTTGATAACAGCTGAAAAAGAGATTAAACTATGCATGGAAAGGAAACCAGACATGTTCCAAGTGCAGCAGTTTGTGTGAAAGGAGATATTCAGAGAAGAAGGGAAGGAGAAAGGAAATAGAGGTCATGGATGTGACTCTTTGGGATAGAGATATCTTGGAGAAAAAGGGACAGACGCAAGTGGGTTTATGAGAGAGGATCCTTAAAGGATCAGTGACTTCCCTTGAACTCTGCTAGTCAGACCTGCTGATGGTCTGAATTCGTACCATGTGTGTTGATGTTATCGCAGTAAGAGCATTCTCTGATCTGGAGAGGGCTTAGAAAAAATTAGTAGGGTTAGACAAAAAATACACTCTGTCATGCTCCCAGCCCTGTCTGATGAAGAATCTAGTCCCTCCACACAGTCTAACTGAGCTGTAAGAAACCCTCTTAACATCCTGGTCCCCCTGGTTTGCGCATCCATGTGTCTGTATTTACTTGTATTACTTGAAAATCACTATTTCTGGCAGATCCTGCAAAGTCTCAGTTTAATCCACAATGGGTTAAAAGCCCATTTCATGGCACTTTACAGCACAGAAACAGACAGTTAGACAGACTGTGCTGTAGGCATGCAACAGGTATGAGCCAGTATCTCTGAGGCAGTAAGAGCACTTTAAGCTTTTGGAGCAAAGCCAGGCTTTAGTCATTCTTTCCTAAGGCTAATACTGTGGAGTCCTCGTGCTGGTTTAATTTATCAAGCTGAATGGAAGAGTGCACACTATCTTCTTAAAAGTGGGCAAGAAGAAGATGAGACAACAGCTGCAAATTGAACTACAGAACCTAAACAAAATTAACATCTTGGTAAAAGGACTTATCTCCAATCTGAAAACTAACCCTGCTGCTTTCCCTTAAAATGTCAGTGTGCTGCTTTTCCTTTTGTTTGGACTGGTGACTAAGAGATTCACCCATTTGTGGGAAAGTGGGTTCTCTCTGGCACATTCTTGATCTGAAGAGGAATAACCACTTCAGTTTCCTGAACAGGAATAACCTATTCCCCCGTGGAAACAGAGGCCATGGCACTCTGTGTCAGGGCAGAGTGGGGCTCCACTCAGAGCAGGAGTGTTGTATCACCATGGGACAGGCATCAGCCTGGGAACAAATATCCCAGACAAACGATGGTATGGTGAGGTCTGGAGAATGCAATTTTTCATCAGTGTGTCCCATTACCTACACAGAGAGCAAGCTCTGCCAGATGCCACAATCTCATCATGTCCTGTTTTATTAAACAGTTTTTTCAAATAGGTTTTTTTTTTTTTTTTTTAAAAAGAGCTTATTTTAAAAAAATAAATAAAAAAATTATCGTGGTTTATTGTATGGTGAGGGATACTTTATATTTTAGAGAAGATTATTTCTAGGGATGTTTCTTCAAAGCTGATCCTAAGACACTGTATACAACATGCTGCTACGGGTGTAACATGAACATTTGTTAAACACTTGTGTTAAAATAAGATGCTGAGACAGGATCCTGGAATAGCTGTGAAGGAAGCAGAGTTCTGTAGTTATCTTTATATGTTAATGTCTTTTAAAATAACCAACAGCAACAGGAAAACTTTTGCAATAACCAAACCACTAAGTGTGTTAATGAGTGACAGCATATGATATGGGATCACTTAATCACATTTACGCAAACTATTTTATTATAATAAGAAGTGTTCAGTGATATCACTGTAAATAATTGGTGGATGTTCAATTATTAATTACAGGTGTCTGTCTGTTCCTGTGAAAACAGAGGACAAAGTCTCTGCTTGCTTACATCAGTGCATACAACAGTGATGGCATTGCCTTGCACAGAGCTTTGAAGAAGTTATCCAAGGAGCAAAACAACTCAATGAGTTGCAACGACTCCAAAACTAAAGAATATCACAGCAAAAGGTGTGGGGTTTTTTTTTTAAAAAAAAAAAAAAAAGTTTACACATTTTGTTCTTTACCTTCATCTTGGAAATGTCTTTTCTATGACTTGTGCTTGTATTTTTTTGCATGGCCCCAGCAATGTGAGGGGAATGCATTGGAAATGGTCTAGACACATCCCAGCATCACTTGTGCTACTGGCACCATGCCTGGGGACTCATAATCAAAGCATTCAAAGCGTACAAACCATAGGGCGTTGTGGAGGCAACATCAAACGAGGTGCCTGGCACCAGAGAGCTCCTCCTAAGCCCTTTCATGAGAGTAGACACAGTGAAAACAAGATGATGTTCCTGACTGACATCTTAGAAAACCTGGATGATTTATCCTGTGTCTTCAGCACCAAAGAGGTAGCTAGCCCCTTAAATCTCTGGTAAACACATATTCATGAGAAACTTGTCTTTGTGTGAGACTGTTAAAAATATGGAAGTAATCAATAAATAGGCACTGAGAACACATTTTAAGGAAATTAACCAATCAAACATAAATTTATAAATAAAAAATATATTATAAATATAAATTATTTATTAATTTAAACAAATTAAATATTACTTTAACAAATATTAGAATAGTTTTCTAGCTGTTCTATAGAATAGCTTGTCTATGAGGGAAGCTCATAAACAACTAGAGGGGTTTTTTTAAATGGAAGTCTGGAGACAATTTGTACAGTAGAAACTCCAGTGGTTCAGATTGAACACTTGTGATAACCCCTTCAAGACTTCAAATTAAGGACTTTGGCAATCCTCACTCTTCGTTTCATTTCCATTGTAGACACGAAAAGAAGAAAAATCTGTAATGAGAGCTGAGTAGAAATGCTACTTCTTTCTAAAAATATTTCATATTTAACTGTATTTTTCTGTTTTGCAGTGTATTCAAGCCAGAACTGTCTGTGTTTAATCAAGGGAGATGTAAAATAACTACCTACTGAGTGTATGTCTGAGCGGATTTATGCCCAAATATGTTGAATACATGTTTGAATACCTGAATTAAAGCAGACCTAGCAAAAAAATCATGGTTATTAACGTAATGGGTTTGCCTGAAGCCTCAGGTTCTGCCATCTCTCCTGTGAAAATTTTTCTTTAAACACGTCATGAACAGTCCATAGTATGAGTAAGAAAGACAGATTTTTATTCGCAGGGAGACTTGGGCTCACCTTCTAGTATGACCTTGGTCCATGTGAGTTACAGAGTCTTCCTCCTTCTTTTTTTGTCCTTATTTTTGACAAAAGCACAAGACCAGGTTAAGCCAAACCACTTTTCTGTAAGACAGCAGTGTAGTGAAATATCAAAATATCAGGTGCTCAAGGTCTCTATCCAGTCACTTTAGGTACTCAAGTGGTGCATTTGTACTTGATTGGATAGCTGCATCTTGTATGGATACTCTGAGATTTAATTTCCCCTCCTCTGGAAGCCTGTACACAGCTGCATGTAGGACGACAATGTGCATGTTTCTGTCAGTACTTCACTGCCACTGATCGCTTGTCAAGCTGTCAATTTGTGCCAGAGAGACTGAGGAATTCCTAGTCCAGGAGGGACATTTACTAAAGTCCTAGCGCCACACTGGTGCTGCTGCTTCCTCTTCTCATATTACCTGCATTTTTAGAAATTGTGTGTCTGTTTTCCTGTGGAACAGAGCCAGAACTAGTAAAGTTCGATGGAACTACTTTATCTACACTAAGAAATGGGAGAGTTCCAAAGCCTTGCAAAACTACCCCAGTGGGTCCATGTGGAGGCAGCTCTGGAGAACACAAAGCAGGGTGCAGAACACAAAGCAGGGTGCAGAACACATGGACAGGCCAGCCAGGGTTGGATCTTGTGGTACATCAAAGCAGGGGTTCCAAGGAGTGAAGATGGAGCACCACACCTGAGGTCAAACATCTTCTCTGGGAAATACGTATTGCAGAATCACCTCCAGCTGAGCTGCTGCTGGACTAAAACAGAGTCCAGGCAGAGGGGAAAATAAATCTACTAGGGGCCAGTAGATTTAAATATTTGGAGGTGCATAATTACTCCTGCATAGCTGTCAGGCATGGAAATGCTCAGTGCATAAGCTGGAGAAGGGACATAACCCAACATATCCTAGAGATATTGCAGTAGCAAGAGATAATATTTTCAAGTGTTTTCAAAAAGTCTAATTCCTGGAGTCAGGTATAACTGTCACCTTAATCTCAAGCTGTTTAAAAACCACTTGCTTTTGGACATAACAAGAAATATTCTTTCAATTCAAACTTGAATATGTGCTGTAGTTAATCAAATAGAGGAATAAGCTATTTTCCCTCTGGTTTGCATTTTGTACCCTTTTCTAGTGGGACAGAGAGAAAACAACCAAATAAATTACGGGGAAAAATGACTGAATAACATAAAAGGCAGGACAGTGACTGGGGCTTGGTTTTAGCAACGACGTGCCCTTGAATGAAGGACTCTCTTATGATCCATTGCCAGCCCACTGAATGGGTTCTCCTTGCACCTACAGACTACAGACATTTGGGTTTGCCTTTGTAACAGCCTGTGTGCCATCTGCAAAACAAAATATGCTGCTCACAAGTGTCTCCACAAGGCAGAGCTGCGAAACCTGATGGGTTGTGGCAGTGGGAGGTGACAAGGAGACACTATCTGTTGGGAGTTCAAAACCCACAAACCCCCAGCAGCTTTCATTGCTGCTTTTTGACGTCGCATGGCTTTGAAGAAAGCTTAAGCTAGTGAGATTTTCACTGTAGTTTATGTGATACACACGCTGAAAGAAGCTGCAGGAGCTGAGAAGCATCAGAGTGGTTGTCCAGAATTCCTGGTGTTGGAAGCACCTCTGCCTTGTCTTAGTTTAAACTCAGAAGAAGACCCATAAACTGATTTTGTCCACTGTTCGTCGGAGAATGTTTTGACCTTAAAATAACAACTTTTCCTGCCAAAACCTGCAGGTAGTGTCTATTATCTATAGGAAAAAAAAAATGCTATAAAACAGTCTTTAAGTGGACCTGGCCTTCACCCAGGCAGTGAGGAAGGCAGGCAGAAGGCGTTCAGGTCTGTCAGCACCTGTTTCAGGAGACATGTCCATGCTAATTATCAAGCCAAGCAGTGATTCAGACAATATAATGGCTGAGATGCTTTTATTGGGTAAGTGCAACAGTGCAGAACAAAAGCCAACTCCTGGGGAGCCTTGCTGCGCCTGTGGCAAGAACAGGCAAGGCATAGTCAATGTGAAGGAAGGAAAAATCAGCTTAGTTTTACCACTCAGGTGATAGTGAGCCCTGTGCTAACTGGTTCATCTGGGGAGCTGGGCAGTCAGTTTCTCACCAGGACCATAGTTGTCTGTTCTTGGCTTTTTCAGCTACAACCAAAATAAAGGTGATGCAGTGTTTCAAGCGACAATTTTCTCGTGAAATTACGAATTTGGTTTTGCAAGCACAGGAGGTTTCCAGCAATAAACTCTGGTAAATTGTCTTTTCGCCAACTAGAACCACAGCATGACTGTGAAACCATATTAAGATGAATGTCTAAATAGGTGCAATTAAATAACTAGTTATGTTGGACTGTATTTTATTCTTTTGGGGTTCTTTTACATATATGTGTATATATATAATAACCAAAGAAACACTAGAACATATGTAATTAAAATTACTGGTATTGGCTCAAGTAGGCCCCTTATTTCTCTTCACATAGAAGT